>CM065717.1:101732386-101767386 GCA_033310375.1 Conus canariensis | reverse complement strand
AGCCCTGTACAGTGCCTCCTCGTGTCAGTATACAGCCTCTCCACCAGCAAGCCCTGTACAGTGCCTCCTCGTGTCAGTATACAGCCTCTCCACCGCAAGCCCTGTACAGTGCCTCCTCGTGTCAGTATACAGCCTCTCCACCGGCAAGCCCTATACAGTGCCTCCTCGTGTCAGTATACAGCCTCTCTACCAGCAAGCCCTGTACAGTGCCTCCTCGTGTCAGTATACAGCCTCTCCACCAGCAAGCCCTATACAGTGCCTCCTCGTGTCAGTATATAGCCTCTCCACCAGCAAGCCCTGTACAGTGCCTCCTCGTGTCAGTATATAGCCTCTCCACCAACAAGCCCTGTACAGTGCCTCCTCGTGTCAGTATACAGCCTCTCCACCAGCAAGCCCTGTACAGTGCCTCCTCGTGTCAGTATACAGCCTCTCCACCAGCAAGCCCTGTACAGTGCCTCCTCGTGTCAGTAAATAAGCCTCTCCACCAGCAAGCCCTGTACAGTGCCTCCTCGTGTCAGTATAAGCCTCTCCACCAACAAGCCCTATACAGTGCCTTCTCGTGTCAGTATACAGCCTCTGCTCCAGCAAGCCCTGTATAGTGCTTCCTCGTGGCGACTCACGTCAACTGGGACCTTACGGACTCGCTAAACTACAAGGGACTCAGAGGAAGTCTGGCCCCAAGACGTGTGGCATGCAGGCCCACCGGTGTGTGGACACGCCCTGGTGCCCACGAACCAGACTCCCAGCTATAGGTCAAATAACTTCACTGCATTGTGGATGTTTCGGGACAGACAAAGGCTAAGGGAGTAAACCCTGAAAGAAAATCCGGATCGGAGCCACTAAGATGGTTGGTGCGCGCGCGCGCGCGCGCGCGCGCGTATGGGTGTGTCCTTCATTTAACGTCTATCCACTATTCGTGATATTAGACAAACGCGCGTGCGCGCGCGCGCGCACGTGTGTGTGTGTGTGTGTGTGTGTGTGTGTGTGTGTGTGTGTGTGTGTGTGTGTGTGTGTGTGCCGCTATTTCCCAGTCCCTTCCCCTACCAACCGTATCCCCAACCTCCCTCCCTTTTCTTCGTCTTTCTTTTAGCCCTTCTCCCTATCCACCTCCCCCACTCCTTTCCTTGTCACCAATATTCATTATTTTTTTTTAAAATCACAACCATGTTTACGTCACTCGCTCGTCAGTTACGTTGATTTCAGCTTGTACAGTATGAACACTGTAAGTTAGTGTTGTTTGCGTGTTCCTCGTATTTGTGATTACTCTTGGTGTGATGTTTAACTATCTTTTTATTTTCTCAGGCTGGGTGAGCGTTGTACGCTTATTAATCTCCTTGGTTAAATCAAATTTTGCACATTCGTTCGCTTGCTCGTTTTCTCCGTCTCTGTCTCTGTCTCTCTCTCTGTCTGTCTGTCTGGCTGGCTGTCTCTCTTCTCTCTCTCTCTCTCTCTCTCTCTCTCTCTCTCTCTCTCTCTCTCTCTCTCTCTCTCTCTCTCTCCCCTTCATTTTCAGGAAGTTATAAAGACCAGGCAGAAGTAGTTGAGGTGGTAAACATGGTCATGGACTCTGTGATGTCTGCAGACGGCTTCCAGAACCCCTCTGACGCCAGAGGACTACATCAGAGCGGGCCTCCCGCAACGTCACGCTGCTGGTGTTGGTTCAGGTCTTTGATGTGCGGCCTGAAATACCCAGACCCACACAGAGCGCTGGATTGAACAGACATGTGGCAGTCATCGTCGAGTCAGTCACTGAGAAAGTTATGATGGACATTGCAGGAGAAACAGACACGTGCACGAGCGCGCGCGCGCGCGCACACACACACACACACCAACACACTCACGAACGCACGCACGCACAACACACACACACACACACACACACACACACACACACACACACACACACACACACACAGAAAAGTAGGCCTACAAGAGGCCTACTGTATTCCCAGGATCTTTCTACAGTTGCTGGAGTCAAAGACCCGAGCTCCTCTCGCGCAGCTTCGGTGCCTAGTTTGACAGCTGTACAGCAGTGTGGACGGTTACTGCAGTTACACTATGTCACCTAGTTTCATAGCTGTACAGCAGTGTTGACGGTGTACTGCAGGTACACAATGTCACCTAGTTTCACAGCTGTACAGCAGTGTGGACGGTGTACTGCAGGTACACCATGTCACCTAGTTTCACAGCTGTACAACAGTTTGGACGGTGTACTGCAGTTACACCATGTCACCTAGTTTCACAGCTGTACAACAGTGTTGACGGTGTACTGCAGGTACACAATGTCACCTAGTTTCACAGCTGTACAACAGTGTTGACGGTGTACTGCAGTTACACACTTTCAGCTAGGTCTTCGGAGAAAAGACTTGTTCTACCACTCAGTGACATTTTGCTTTGTTGGCTAAAGTTGCTTAGGCGACAGTTCAGCTGATGTGTCAGTTTTCCCTGATTGGTCGGTGGGGCTTCCCAGGCAATGACATGAACAACAACGATCTGATCATGCTCTAGGAAGACATGTCTTGATGGGTGATGGTCACCTGACATCATGTTCTGCGCCTTCTTCAACTGTTGGAGAGACCGAGTTCTTCTTCAGCTTCTTTGATAGCAGTTACCAGCTCTGTACTGTCTGACGTCACTGTGGTGTCATCGACACTCTGAACTCTGTGACGTCACTATAATCGACAGAGTAGCGCATAAACAGCGTGTGTCATTCAGACCAGTCGACGCCATGGTCGGGAATTGCTTTCGTAACAAGTCCTAGTCAACAGCAATGGCGAAAAGGACTGATGAAAGAACGCAGCCCTGGCATATCCCTGTGAGCTCTTGTAAGCCAGCCGCCGAGGCTTTCATCAGTTCTTAGACAGTAGCAGGAGTCGTGACATATCAGTAAAATGGCATTGAGATGGATGGCTGTCACGCCATCCATGTCTGGCAGCTTGTTGGTCCAGCACGTCGTGACGGCTTTCCTCCCTTCTTCGGCAGGAAACTGCCTGTTGGGATGGGGGGAAGGGGGGGGGGGAGGGCAGCGGTTGGGTCTTCAGGCTGATCAGGGGTGTCTGGTTGGGCAGGCAGAGTTCTTCACTGATACGTTCCCTCCACGTATCAAGCTTCTCCTCGCCACCAGCTTGTTTGCCTGCCACCACACCAACCACCACACCAACCACCACACCAACCACCACACCACCAACCACCACACCAACCACCACACCAACCACCACACCAACCACCACACCCAACCACCACACCAACCACCACACCAACCACCACACACCACCACACCACCACCACCACACCACCACCACACCAACCACCACACCACCACACCACACCACCACCACACCAACCACCCCCAACCACCACACTACCACCACACCACCACCACACAACACACCAACCACCACACCACCACCACACCACCCACCACCCCCACACCACACACCACACCACCACACACCTACCACCACACCAACCACCACACCAACCACCACACCTACCACACCACACCAACCACCACACACACACCACCACACCTACCACCACACCACCAACACATCACACATCATAGGCAGTGCACTATACACCACTCCACACCAATGTGGACCACATCACACTACGTCAGCTCAATCACATTGCAACACGTCTCACTACGCCATGGTTCAACGCACATCACATCACATTGCACTACGTCTCACTACGCCATGGTTCAACGCCACATCACATTGCATCATGTCTCACTACGCCATGGTTAAACGCCACATCACATTGCATCACGTCTCACTACGCCATGATTAAACGCCACATCACATTGCATCACGTCTCACTACGCCATGGTTAAACGCCACATCACATTGCATCACGTCTCACTACGCCATGGTTAAACGCCACATCACATCGCATTGCATCACGTCCACTACGCCATGGTTAAACGCCACATCACATCGCATCACGTCTCACTACGCCATGGTTAAACGCCACATCACATTGAATCACGTCTCACTACGCCATGGTTAAACGCCACATCACATTGCATCACGTCTCACTACGCCATGATTAAACGCCACATCACATTGCATCACGTCTCACTACGCCATGGTTAAACGCCACATCACATTGCATCATGTCTCACTACGCCATGGTTAAACGCCACATCATATTGCATCACGTCTCACTACGCCATGGTTAAACGCCAAAATTGCTCTCATTAGTCAATTCCCATTTGGAGCTGGTGAACCAGGGGAATAAACGTCTGTGGACAGGAGAACGAGGGCGTTTCCAGGTGTTGTTTCCCTTTGATCCCGCGTCCCTCGGCAGTCGTCCAACTTCGAATGCTTTTTTTTTAAAAGTAGGTAACCACAATTAATATAAGACACATCATGGAAACGAGCACACACACACACACACACACACACACAGCACACACCACGCACGCACCACGCACGACACCACGCACGCACACACACACACACCACACACAACACACACACACACACACACACACACGCACACACAAGCACACACACACACACACACCACACACACGCACACACACACACACACACCACACACACACACAACACACACACACACACACACACACACACACACACACGACAGAAACATTGAAGCACAGCTAATCTCAATGACGACTGCACAGATGTGAAAGTAAAAGACACCTACATCTCACTCCACATACAGGACAGCATCACACATTCAGCATAAAAGACACCACCATATCACTCCACATACAGGACAGCATCACACATTCAGCATAAAAGACACCCACATCACACTCTACATACAGGACAGCATCACACATTTAGCATAAAAGACACCCACATCTCACTCCACATACAGGACAGCATCACACATTCAGCATAAAAAACACCACCATTTCACTCCACATACAGGACAGCATCACACATTCAGCATAAAAGACACCACCATCTCACTCCACATACAGGACAGCATCACACATTCAGCATGACACCAACATCTCACTCCACATACAGGACACCAACATCTCACTCCACATACAGGACACCAACACCGCACTCCACATACTGGACATCACACATTCAGCATGACACCCACATCTCACTCCACATACAGGACAGCATCATACATTCAGCATAAAAGACACCACCATCTCACTCCACATACAGGACAGCATCACACATTCAGCATGACACCCACATCTCACTCCACGTACAGGACAGCATCACACATTCAGCATGACACCCACATCTCACTCCACGTACAGGACAGCATCACACATTCAGCATGACACCCACATCTCACTCCACATACAGGACAGCATTACACATTCAGCATGACACCACCATCTCACTCCACATACAGGACAGCATCACACATTCAGCATGACACCAACACCGCACTCCACATACAGGACATCACACATTCAGCATGACACCACCATCTCACTCCACATACAGGACAACATCACATATTCAGCATGACACCAACAAAATGAGATAATGAAAATGAGTGACTGATATTTGAATGGTACGGGAAACGACTGAATGAGCGCCGGTAGGCTGCTTTTTGGCCGGCTCTACCTGGGTAGGCAGCCCGTTGAGTGAGTGAGTGAGGTAGTGTGTTTATTGTAAAGCGCTTAGAGCTTGGTCTGTGACCGAGGATAGGCGCTATATAAATACCCAATATAATAATAATAATAATAACACCCGCACTCCACATACAGGACATCACACATTCAGCATGACACCCACATCTCACTCCACATACAGGACAGCATCACACATTCAGCATGACACCACCATCTCACTCCACATACAGGACAGCATCACACATTCAGCACACTTCATGCTGTGCTAACACCTTCCGTCAACATGACAGGAAGCTATAAATGCGATGTTTTGTTTTGTTTTGTTTTGCTTTGTTTTGTTTGTGTTTGCGCTGTGAAGACATGTTTCCTGACGTTATTACACTCTGATCTAATATGCTTGTTTGAAACCCCCCCCCCCAAAAAAAAAAAAAAAAACAAACAAAAAACAAACAACAAAAAAACAAAAACAACTTGTGTTATAAGTGGGGGGGGGGGGGGGGGGGGGGGGGGGGGGGGGGGGGGGGGGGGGGGGGGGGGGGGGAGGAAGGCAAACGATAGGGAAGTAAACGGATCATTGGAAACAGAGATTCATCAAAAAATGAATGGTTTTAGTGCTAAAAATTCTCGAAAGGTATGACATCATTAATGCCTGACAACAGAAAATCCTAATCGTCAAAATCCGAAATAATATACCGACATTGTATTACTCTTCATAAATTACATAAATTAGAGATGTAAGCCATACCACCAAACACTCACGGAGACGTTGAAAAAATGCCACAGTTAAATCCCCCCCCCCCCCCCCCCCCCCCCCCTTTTTTTTTTTTTTTTATATCAGTAGGCCTCCGTCTAGCGCTCAAGAGACTGAAATGCTAAACCGTTTCATTTCACTGATTATATATCAGTGAAATGAAACGGTTTCAGAGGATATGGCCCACAAACACTCATAGATCACATGTTTTTGCTTATTTGCCGACGAAGTAAACTGATGTGCCGCTTAAATATTCCAAAAGGCGTTTGCCTCGTCATCTGCTCATTGCCGTATTGTCGTCTGCTTGACACGCCAAAGAAAGACAACTTTGTTCGTCTTGCGCAGAAAAAATGTACGAGTTCTTTCCCTTTAAAAAGTTTCCGTACCAGCATCTGCGAACGGCAAGAATGGCTTTTCATTGTTAATTGTGGATTGATGGATTACTATGTTTACGTAAGAGTTTAAGAACAAGCTATGTGTGTATAATGTTACAAAACAAATTACAGCGATACAAACATATATGGTTTCCAGGATTGTCCGTAGAACAATATAATGCTTAACGTACTCAGCTTCACTGCAATCAGAACTATTATTCATTTGGCTACAAAACTGCAAGAGCGTGTCTAATTGCATATATTCAACCTTTCAACCTTTCCACAGTCTCCCCTACCCGTACAACCTCCAGCTTTCCACTGCCCCTTTCCCCCGTTACCTCCTTCCCTGCCCTCCCCGTGTCTCCTTCCTGTTCTGCCGTCCCCAGCCCCCCCCCCCCTCTCTCTCTCTCTCTCTCTCTCTCTCTCTCTCTCTCTCCCTCTCTCTCTCTTTCTCTCTCTCTCTCTCTCTCTCTCCTCTCTCTCTCTCAGACCCTCTTCTTCAATTGTCTCATCTTTGTTGTTAATTCATTTATCCATCAGCTTCAAACCATGCGTGGCGTGGTCTCAAAACTTAGCGGATGTGGTGTAGCGTATATGGACTAGTCCGCACGCAGTGACGCCTCCTTGATGAAACTGAAACTGAAACTGAGTCTCTCTCTCTCTCTCTCTCTCTCTCTCTCTCTCTCTCTCTCTCTCTCTCTCTCTCTCTCTCTCTCTCTCTCTCTTCCCTTCTTCCCACTCCCGTTCCTCATTTCCATCGTATTCTCTTCCCGTACCTCCCCCTCCTCCTCATTCACCGCCCCCACCCCACCCTTTGCCCTACCTGCTCCCCGCTCACCCTCACCCCTCAAGACTCCAGATTCATGAACTAATTACTCCAGCATAAAGATTTCAGGCAAAGCCTTGGCTTCCAGTCTGTCTTTGCTGATGTACGCAACAAATGAACCACAAGAAGGTAACAAGCCAAGCAACTTGCAGTCTGCCTTTGCTGATGTACACAACAAAGTGAACCACAAGAAGGTAACAAGCCAAGCAACTTGCAGTCTGCCTTTGCTGATGTACACAACAAAGTGAACCACAAGACAGTAACAAGCCAAGCAACTTGCTGTCTGTCTTTGCTGATGTACACAACAAAGTGAACCACAAGACAGTAACAAGCCAA
This sequence comes from Conus canariensis, assembly GCA_033310375.1. Classification (NCBI taxonomy): domain Eukaryota; kingdom Metazoa; phylum Mollusca; class Gastropoda; order Neogastropoda; family Conidae; genus Conus; species Conus canariensis. Next base: position 101,759,515 of record CM065717.1, on the reverse strand, counting down.
GCAACTTGCAGTCTGTCTTTGCTGATGTGCACAACAAAGTGAACCACAAGACAGTAACAAACCAAGCAACTTGCAGTCTGTCTTTGCTGATGTTCACAACAAAGTGAACCACAAGACAGTAACAAGCCAAGCAACTTGCTGTCTGTCTTTGCTGATGTACACAACAAAGTGAACGACAAGACAGTAACAAGCCAAGCAACTTGCAGTCTGTCTTTGCTGATGTTCACAACAAAGTGAACCACAAGACAGTAACAAACCAAGCAACTTGCAGTCTGTCTTTGCTGATGTACACAACAAAGTGAACCACAAGAAGGTAACAAACCAAGCAATATGCAGTCTGTCTTTGCTGATGTACACAACAAAGTGAACCACAAGACAGTAACAAACCAAGCAACATGCAGTCTGTCTTTGCTGATGTACACAACAAAGTGAACCACAAGACAGTAACAAACCAAGCAACTTGCAGTCTGTCTTTGCTGATGTTCACAACAAAGTGAACGACAAGACAGTAACAAGCCAAGCAACAAATAGTTCTCTCCTTCTGTCCCTCTGTCCTCCTCTCTTCACGTTGTCCCCCTCCCCCGACTCCCCTCCCCTCCCTCCTCCCTCAACGTAGCCACCCAACCCCTACGACCCGGTTTGAGTCCTTGGGGAGGAGGGGAGGTGGGGGGGGGGGGGGGGAGAAAGAAAGAAAGAAAGAAAGAAAGAAAGAAAGAAAGAAACAAGCAAACAAACAAAAGAAAGAAAAGAAAACTGCAAGCCGGGACATTTAGATTGTCAGTGCAACGCTGTCCCAATAGAGCTATTCTGCCTCACAGCAAGTACTATCTGTATCTAAGCGTGCGTGTATGCATGCGTACGTGTGTGCGTGCGTGCGTGTGTGTGTTTGCGCACGCGCGCATGTGTGTGTGTGTGTGTGTGTGTGTGTGTGTGTGTGTGTGTGTGTGTGTGTGCATGTGCATGTGCTTGCGTAAGTGCGTGCGGTGCGCGCGCGCGCGCGCGCGCGCGCGCGTGTGTGTGTGTGTGTGTGTGTGTGTGTGTGTGTGTGTTGTTGTGTTGTTGTTGTTGTTGTTGTTGTTTGTTGTTGTTGTTCATACACATGAACGCCAGTAGCGGGGCCTGTTTTCACTAACTTAAAACGCCGACATCACTGGGCCTGCTTGGCTATATGATGGCATGAACAAACATGAGACTAATGAAACATCCTGGCACCAGTGTGATGGCCTCTTGATATGCCCAGTATACTAATGAAACATTCTGGCACCAATGTGATGGCCTCTTGATATGCCCAGTATACTAATGAAACATTCTGGCACCAATGTGATGGCCTCTTGATATGCCCAGTATACTAATGAAACATTCTGGCACCAATGTGATGGCCTCTTGATATGCCCAGTATACTAATGAAACATTCTGGCACCAATGTGATGGCCTCTTGATATGCCCAGTATACTAATGAGTCACATGCTCAATTTGAAGATCAGACGATCCTTTGGATTTGTAGAACCAACAATGAAGGAAGGCTGCTGTCCGCACGCGCGTACACACACACACACACACACACACACACACACACACACACACACACACACACACACACACACACACACACACACACACACACACACACACACACACCACACACACGCACACACGTGCGCGCATAAGCACGCACGGATCGCTCCTTATATAGTAGATCGGTAGCATTTGAACTTGGCCAGGTCTCTCCAGCTCCTCACTGCATTCCCGCTTCCTCTTTCTCTCTCTGTCCATCCGCAAGGGCGCCGCCGCCGCCGCCGCAGCAGCAGCAGCAGCAGTCTCGCTGCCCTAACCTCCACCTAAGACTACACCACACAACTCCAGACAGTTCCCCTTCATCCATCCCCACCTCCCCCATTCCCGCCGCTGTCTGCACTGACAGAACCAAATCCCATGTCGACAAAACGAACCTTCATTCTCTTCCACATTAACAAGAGGAGCACACGAACACTAGTGTGTGTGTGTGTGTGTGTGTGTGTGTGTGTGTGTGTGTGTGTGTGTGTGTGTGTGTGTGTGTGTGTGTGTGTGTGTGTGTGTGTGTGTGGAAACAGAGCTGTTTGTGAATGTAGTGGTGGACAATCCAAACTGAAACAAAGTTGTCATTCAATCTGATTCTTGACAACCATTAAATGAAACCGAACTGACCACAGATGTGGCCATTTGAAATCCACGAGTGGAACTGAGATGTCAATACATGTGACCATTGACATTCATTAAATGGAAAAGAGCTCTCTCTCTCTCTCTCTCTCTCTCTCTCTCTCTCTCTCTCTCTCTCTCTCTCTCCGTGCTTGCCTGCGTGCATACGTGTGTGTGTGCGTGCGTGCGTGCGTGTGTATATGTGTGTGCGTGTGCGTGCGTGTGCGCGTGCGTGCGTGCGTGCGTGCGTGCATACGTGCGTGCGGGTGTGTGTGTGTGTGCGTGTGTGTATGTGCGTGCGTGCGTGCTTGTATGTTGTGTGTGCGTGCGTGCGTGCGTGCGTGCGTGCGTGCGTGCGTGCGTGCATACGTGTGTGCGTGCGTGCGTGCGTGTGTATATGTGTGTGTGCGTGCGTGTGCGTGCGTGTGCGCGCGCGTTCGTGTGTGCGTGCATGCGTGCGTGCGGGCGTGTGCGTGCCTGTGTGCGTGTGTGTGTGTGTGTGTGTGTGTGTGTGTGTTTGTGTGTTTATGTGTTGCGTGCGTGCGTGCGTGCGTGCATGCACGCATGAATGCGTACGCGCGTGTATGCGTGAGCGCGTGCGTGTGTGAGGAACTGTTCCCAAAGTCCCGGTGGTTTGGTATGTGTTGGTATATGACAAGGGTATGTGGACGAACATCACAATGACATAGAGCAGACTGTTGGTATATGACAAGGGTATATGGACGAACACCACAAATGACATAGAGCAGACTGTTGGTATATGACAAGGGTATGTGGACGAGCATCACAATGACATAGAGCAGACTGTTGGTATATGACAAGGGTATATGGACGAACATCACAATGACATAGAGCAGACTGTTGGTATATGACAAGTGTATGTGGACGAACACCACAAATGACTTAGAGCTGACTGTTGACAGAAGATTGATGCCTGGGCCCACGTAGTCATGGAAACAGTGCAGCGGACATACAGTGAACGTCACTGACAAAAGTGACTAAACAACACATGGTGACTCGCCCAGCACTCGGAGGATGGTCAGTTGTCGGACATACAGTGAACGTCACTGATAAAAGTGACCAAACAACACATGGTGACTCGCCCAGCACTCGGAGGATGGTCAGTTGTCGGACATACAGTGAACGTCACTGATAAAAGTGACTAAACAACACATGGTGACTCGCCCAGCACTCGGAGGATGGTCAGTTGTCGGACATACAGTCAACGTCACTGACAAAAGTGACCAAACAACACATGGTGACTCGTCCAGCACTCGGAGGATGGTCAGTTGTCGGACATACAGTCAACGTCACTGACAAAAGTGACCAAACAACACATGGTGACTCGCCCAGCACTCGGAGGATGGTCAGTTGTCGGACATACAGTCAACGTCACTGACAAAAGTGACCAAACAACACATGGTGACTCGCCCAGCACTCGGAGGATGGTCAGTTGTCACGGATGTCAGCGGAGTTATACGTGGAAGGGTTGTGAGGGCTCTTGCCTCCACGTCTGACCAGCCCGTTGGCCTGATGCCTAGGTCAGACATCTGCTAAGTCGTAGCCACCAGATCCTCTTCTGATTTTCCGTAATATTAGTCATTAGTTCATTTATCCATCAGCTTTAAACCATGCACTGCGTGGTCTCGAAACTTAGTAGATGTGGTGTAGTGTATATGGACTAGTACGCACGCAGTGACACCTTGATGAAACTGAAAGTGAAATTGCCACAGAGGAGCACAGAAAACCTGCAGGTAAGATACGGTGAAAGAGTGGAAAGAGGAAAGAGAGATTGTCCATTAAAATGTGCTTTGTCTTGTATTCTGTTTGTCTATATTTGTCTTGTGCATTCACTTATAATTCTTTTTTAAAATTCATTAAAAGTCAAGAAGTATAAAACTTGATGCAAACGAGAACATTGATCCGTTCAGAATCCTTTTCTCAGTTAAACTTTGGTCAAATGGTTACTTTTTTCTTTCTTTCTTTCTTTTTACTGACAGGGGCACATGCAAAAAAAAATGTTGTAATTCGAAATGAGGTCGATGAGATAGTGAAGATTTCTATGGAGTGTTGAGGTCACGCACAGAACTGAAAACTGCTTTCTATGTCTGTGAGGACAAAGGCATTCCATCCTTGTTAAAGAGATTTTGGATGGCGCTGTTTGGGGGGCAACTTGTAAAACATAAGTACTTGGGAGTCCAAGAAGACCTTGTGGATATTTTGTTCTGAGATGATGTGAGCATGATGACAATCATGTGAGACCATAGGAAAAAACTTTTGAATGTCAAAAAAGAAAAATAAATCAGGTGTCAATTAAAAGGGCGAACTCGCTTCTGTTTGTCCGTCTGGTTGTGTCCCATGTTTCACGAGCATGAGTCTGAAGTGTGGTGATTGAAATCATGGCATGAACCAGAACTATCATGGCATGAACCAGAACTATCATGGCATGAACCAGAACTATCGTGGCATAAACCAGAACTATCATGGAATGAACCAGAACTATCATGGAATGAAATAGAACTATCATGGCATGAACTAGAACTATCATGGAATGAACCAGAACTATCATGGCATGAACCAGAACTATCATAGAATGAACCAGAACTATCATGGCATGAACCAGAACTATCATGGAATGAACCAGAACTATCATGGCATGAAACAGAACTGTGAAAGAATGAAACAGAACTGTGAAAGAATGAAACAGAACTATCATAGAATGAAACAGAACTATCATAGAATGAAACAGAACTATCATAGAATGAAATAGAACTATCATAGAATGAAACAGAACTATCATGGCATGAAATAGAACTATCATGGCATGAAATAGAACTATCATAGAATGAAACAGAACTATCATGGCATGAAACAGAACTATCATAGAATGAAACAGAACTATCATGGCATGAAATAGAACTATCATGGCATGAAATAGAACTATCATAGAATGAACCAGAACTATCATGGCATGAAACAGAACTATCATGGAATGAAACAGAACTATCATAGAATGAACCAGAACTATCATGGAATGGACCAGAACTATCCACATGTGTTCACGATCCATGAATAAAACAGTGCTCTCTATGATGTGGTGATTGACAATCCATGGATGAAACAGTGCTGTCTATGATGTGGTGATTGACAATCCATGAATGAAACACAGCTGTCTATGATGTGGTGATTGACAATCCATGAATGAAACAGTGCTGTGTATGATGTGGTGATTGACAATCCATGAATGAAACACAGCTGTCTATGATGTGGTGATTGACAATCCATGAATGACACACAGCTGTCTATGTATAACAAGGAGCTTGACAATCAGTGTGTAGACTTCCAGTGACTACAGTGAACATGTATGGCGGAGGGCGAGTGGAGGTGGTGGTGGGAGGGGGGGGGAGCAAAGCAGCGAGAGATCTCCCCACCCTGGTCATCACTCATCAACCACCACGTGGTCACTGCCCCAGCGACCCAGTCCACGGCGAGTTATCAGACTGCTTTTTGTCCAACAGGAACTTAATTATCGTGACTTAATGATGCCTGTGACGTGACCCTGGCTCCAAAACCATGAACTGAGCGGAGACGGCTGGCATCGGGGTAATTCGCTTTCCTTTGCTTCTTTTCCTTTCTTTCCTTCTTCTTTATGACGTTTTTAACTCACGTGTGGATCCCCAAACAGCTAATGACGGCTGGTGTGGAGCAGGCAAAGGTCAAGGGCTAAGCAATGCAGGCAGACAGCTCTGACAAAGACTAATCAGTGTCGAAACCTTTTCTGCCACTATTGATCCGACAGGGGTGGGGGGGGAGGGGGGGAGGGGGCAGGCCTGGAGGCAAGGGGAAGACGTGGTTTGACAGGGAGGGAAGCCAGAAGGAGAGAGGGGGTGGGGGTGGGCAGGAAGTCAAGTTGTTTTTTTGACAGCATGGTGGAAACTGGGTCAACGAGAGACAAACCTGCAACGACTTCAATCCACATTCCGTCATCACTCCATGGCAACATGTGTGTGTGTGTGTGTGTGTGTGTGTGTGTGTGTGTGTGTGTGTGTGTGTGTGTGTGTGTGTGTGTGTGTGTGTGTCTGTCTGTCTGTCTGTCTGTCTGTCTGTCTGTTATAAAGCAGTTTTATTCAACAATGCCATCATTTGGACATTTGAGAGGCAATCTAATGTCCATAATATAACAATACAGAGCTTGTCACTTCGTTAAACATTCCACCTTAATATCCACAGACAATGTGGCGATGGTCATTGTCAGTTTATGACACATTTCAGCTTAACATCCAGAGATAATATGAAGCTAGTTTATAATCAGCTTATGAACTATTCTGATTCAACATCTGGAGATGATATGAAGACGGTTTATAAACAGTTTATGAAACATTCCAACTATCATCCAGAGATATATGAAGAGGATGTCAGTCTATGAAATGTCCAGAAATAATATGAAAAGGCTTTGTTGTCAGTTTGTGAAATATTGCAACTTGACATCTCGTGATAATATGAAAATGGTTTATCGTCAGCATATGAAATATTGCATCTTAATGACTAGTGATAATATGAAAATGGTTTATCGTCAGTCTATGAAATATTGCAACCTAATGACTGGTGATAATATGAAAATGGTTTATCATCAGTCTATGAAATATTGCAACCTAATGACTGGTGATAATATGAAAATGGTTTATCGTCAGTCTATGAAATATTGCAACCTAATGACTGGTGATAATATGAAAATGGTTTATCGTCAGTCTATGAAATATTGCAATTTAAATTCAGAGATAAAATGAAAAGGTTTTATCGTCAGTCTATAAAATATTGCAACTTAAATCCAGTGATAATATGAAAAGGTTTTTTTTATCGTCAGTCTATGAAATATGCAACTTAACATCCACTGATAATATGAAAAGGTTTTTTTATCGTCAGTCTATGAAAGATTCCAGTTTGATATATAGTGACGATATGAAAAGATTTTATCATCAGTCTATGGAAGATTCCAATTTAACATCCTGAGATAACATGAAATGGTTTATCGTTAGGAAAAGCCAAAGGAGAGACAGGGAGGAGGAGGGGAGGGAAAAGTCGAACTGTTTTCTTGACGGAAACGGAAACCACTGTGACGAGAGTTGGGGATAGGTCGGTGTGTCCTCTACGGGAAAGACTTAAAATGTTTTCTCTTTTAAAGTTATCATCCACCCTCTCTTTTACTAGTTATGAAAGGAGCAACTTTCCGGTACTAGTCATCGAAAGAAATGTTTATTTTTCTCGGGACTGTTAAAACTGCTCAAGAGTGGCCCAGGAATAATTTTCCTTCGGCTGGTACACTTAAAAGTACTTGTAGCTCCGAGAGACAGAATGAGATATAAGTTCAAACATTCAATACTGAATGAACAGTAAAGAACTGACGCAAGTTAAGTGTACTTGTAGCTCCGAGAGACGGAATTAGAGAGGAGTTCAAACATTCAATGTTGAATAAATAGTAAAGAACTAACACAAGTTAAGTGTACTTAAAGCTCCCAGAGACAGAATTAGAGATAAGTCCAAACATTCAATACTGACTAAACAACAAAGAACTGACACCAATTAAGTGTTCTTTCACACATCAACTTAACTTGTTTATACAAGGGTGAAATATTCAAATCAGTTTCACAAAGTCACTTCAGGCAGAGTTTTGGTTCCCACTGTTTCGTCATTAAGAGAGCGAAAGTTCTGGATGAGTTGAGTTGGAGTCCACTTGGAATATCAGAACTCATCTGATATTGGAGAGGATATTTGATCTCTCTCTTGTTGCTGATGACTGGTCCACTTCTATGTAGACCTGCTGATCAGTTGCTGGGCTGTGGTGTTTCTCCACAACCAGGCATGCCCAGGGTAGGTAGGAACCCAGGTTCTATAACAAACAGAATCTGGTCTGTAGTTAAGTAGCTGAAAGTCTGGCTTGTCGAATTCTCACACTTGCCCTCTGGCTTTCAGCAAATGTGTGAGATCTCAGCCAACAAAGGATTAGACTAGCATACATCTATCTGCCATAATTATCAGTCTCTGGTTTCATTCAGAGTTTGAGTGAAACACAAGGTAGGAGACTGGAACACAATGCTAAACAATTTTTAGTCAAATATCTCTTCAATTTGTCTTAATAATTAAATTGCAGTAACTTGGAATACACTTAGCCCAAGTACACATATGGTGTAGACTTAGAGTCATACACTACAAAGCATTCCAACCATCGTGGTATTCATAAATCAACTTAACAGTTTTTACCTAGTACAGGCATACTGCTTTTTCGATCAGAATTTATCATTCAGTTATCATCTTAACAGATAGAAGTGCATACTGACAAAAGTCAGATTGTACACAAAGAATGGTGGTCAAATTGTTAACAAAGAATCTTAACCAAGCATGGTAATAGATTTTACCGAGTTGTGGCAAACAAACTATTACAACAGAATACTCATTCATCATATTGATAGATGTAATCAAGTATTGGCATAAAGTTGTACTGTTAAACCACATGGCATACATACAATGAATGCATAGTCTCAAAATTTAGATACATGGTTTCAACTTACATTTCTTCTGGGTGATCATTGAATCTTAGGTTCAGAGTAGGTGAGATAAACGTTCACTCTCTCTGGTTTACCCCTGTTGTCTTTCTTGATTCACTTACAGCTGATCTGTGAAGGGCAGTGATTGTTCACCATCTCTGGTTTACCCCTGTTGTCTTTCTTGATTCACTTACAGCTGGTCTGTGAAGGGCAGTGATTGTTCACCATCTCTGGTTTACCCCTGTTGTCTTTCTTGATTCACTTACAGCTGGTCTGTGAAGGGCAGTGATTGTTCACCGTCACTGGTGTACCCCTGTTGTCTTTCTTGATTCACTGACAGCTGGTCTGTGGAGGGCAGTGATTGTTCACCGTGAGTTTCCCCTTCTTATAGGCCAAACCACTCATTCTGTTTCCTGTTCCAGTTTGCTGTGTGTCACTTGAGACAAAGAAAAGGGGGTTGGGGGGTTAGGGTTAGGGGGCCGGGGAGGTTGGTCACCCCCCACCACTTACAGTGGGAGAGAACAATATAGAAGATTCGAAAATGCGCTTTCTCAGCCATTGAGGTTTGAATTTGAAGTGCCTATATCAGCGAATGCCAATTAACAAAGGACTGTTTAACATAATTGCATCGTTCCCAGTCTTCACGCACGACAGTCACCTTTGGGTGGTGGAAGGAAAGGAAAGACAAACAGCCTGATCTTTTGTCTCAACCAGAGACGATCACTGCATATGAGATAAGCGACAGGGGAGGAAGAGAGGAGGGGAGAGAGGGAGAGGGAGTGGGGCGAGCTAGTACTTCGAAAGTGAGGTAATTTTTTTTCCATGTCATGGACTCCAAAGCAGGGCTGCTGACGACTTCAAAATGACTGCGGAAAGAGTGAGGGGGTGAGGGGTTTGAATTGGGGAAGAAAGGGGGCAGGGGGAGGGAGGTGGCGGCAGTGTAAACGTTATTGCCATTTGTGAGTCAAAGGGAGAGAGAAAGAAAGAGGGGGGGGGGGAAGGGGGTGGGGGTAGTAGACCAGGATGTGTGTGTGTGTGTGTGTGTGTGTGTGTGTGTGTGTGTGTGTGTGTGTGTGTGTGTTGTGTGTGTGTGTACAATTTGCACAGCAGGGTGTGTGGAGCAGTGGGTGGAGTGGTGGTGTCAAGTTTGTCACAACCACACAGCGTGTTTACTTGACAATGTGCTTTTAAGGTCTAGGGCAGTGCTACAGAAACATTTGATTTGATGATGAATGATGAATGATGATGATGATGATGATGATGATGTATGACGATGATGGTGCTTTGTCATCTACAGCATCATCTACTACTACTACTACTACTACTACTACTACTACTGCTGCTGCTGCTGCTGCTGCTCTACTACTACTACTACTACTTCTACTACTACTACTACTACTACTTTCATTGTCGTCGTCGTCATCATCATCATCAATCATCATCATCATCATCATTGTCGTTGTATTTGTTGTCGTTGTTGCTGCTGCTGATGCTGTTGCTACTGGTTTGTTTGTTTGTTTCATCATGACCAGCGTAGTAATAGTAGTAATGGTGGTAGTAGTGATAGTAGTAGTAGTTGTGGTGGTAGTAGTTCTCTTATGACGATGACAATGACGATGATCACGACGATAACGACGTCGATGATGACAATCACGACGACGACGATGATGATGGTGGAAACAACAAAATAATCGAGAGACGTACGTCTGTCACTATATCCATCCCCCTCACACGCACCATGCAAGATAACAGCGTCAATCACAAAACATTTCAACTGAAGATTTCCACCAATTATTGACAGAGCCGTCTTTTTAACACGTCGCACAGTTATTTCCATTGTCTGATCATTGAGGATGTGATGGACATAATTGGTCATATCTTCTTCATCAGCTTGCTCATCACTACTTCTAGCGTTCAGATCGCAGTTGCTATGAAATGCACACAGTCTTCAGATCGCCACTTAGTATGAAATGCACACAATCTTCAGATCGCCAGTTACTTTGAAATGCACACAATCTTCAGATCGCCAGTTACTATGAAATGCACACAATCTTCAGATCGCCAGTTACTATGAAATGCACACAGTCTTCAGATCGCCAGTTACTATGAAATGCACACAGTCTTCAGATTGGCATAAGTGCTGAACAAGGCTTTCCTCTAGGACTAAAATTCCGTCTGCCAATTCCGTTGAGTTGAAGACAATGGTTTAAAAGAAAAAATGCACTGGCCTCCTACAGGGACAACGTAACGGGCAAGCAAAATAATGTCTTTGTCAACATGAAGCACCCTTTTGTCAGTTCTCGGTGTGAGAGCATTACCACAGCCCAGTCTGATCCGTGTAACAGGTTGTTCAGGATTTTTACTTACTAATAATGATAATACCCCGCCTGATTTCCATGGGAGATTTTTCAGCTGGTGCAATAAATTTTACATGATTCACGAACAGACCTGTGTAATCAAATGAAATTTTAAAAAAACTTCAGTTAGGTATATAAAATCAAAACTAGAAACATCATCTATATATGACATACCTTTTATTTCATTGTTCAGATTTTCAATATTCCAGTGAAGGGAACAAATAAGGAACTCTTCAGTTAAGGCTATAAAATCAAAGCTAGAAGCGTAATTCATGTATGAAATACCATTTATCTTATTGTAGAGATTTTCAACAGTCCAGTTAAGGAAAGTTAACTCCTGCTGAAGGTTGAGCGGCCTGTCCTGCGACAGTCCTCTGCACCTGGTTCTGTCCCTGGCACTGCCTCTGCTTTCTCTGCAGGACGACACAGGCCACACGTCACGATCAGAATTCTGCTGTAAATCACTACATCATCCACGTACAATTGAGGCGTAGCATAATGTTTGATTCAGCATTTCATGTTAAACTGATAATTGATCAAAACAACAACCTCCCACCTATCATTTCATTTCATTGGGGGATTTCCACTGGTAACATCATTCACAATCTTCAAAGGCACGACCTTTTCCTTGTTTGACGTCACATATCAGGCCTCCTCGCTCACTCGTGACCTTACCTTTGCGCCAGCTCATTCCTTCCAAATAGTCCCATTCCTTTCATGTTACTGTGCTTGGAACTACCTGGCATGTACCTTGATGGGCATAGGAAAGAAAAGGAGGTAAATAAACTTTCAGACACAATAAAAATTCTCCAAACAATCTAATGGTGGCTGTCCATGAATACTCGATTCCTTAAGCAAGACATTGGTGCATTCATTTTTGGTGTGCAGCCACAGTCGGGACCAGTCTTATGGCTTGCAGCCTGCGTGAACATCATCCCTCACTCCGGTCTGCTGGTCTGCAATGCAATGAAAGCCCCACGTGCACCGGAAGGTCATCTACGTCACTACTGGGGGAATTCCTGCCTGTGCTCAACAAACTGTGACCAACAGTGGAGACCTCTTGCCATTACAAAGGTCACCATCCTGACCTCATGGCCAAAGGTCACCACCCCAACCTCATGGCCAAAGGTCACCACCCTCACCTCATGGCCAAAGGTCACCACCCTGACCTCATGGCCAAAGATCACCACCCTGACCTCATGGCCAAAGGTCACCACCTACCTCTGACCTCGATTGGCCCACATTTGAGGGGGATTGCAAACCATCACCAGACGATGGTGGTTTGGTGAGTGGTGGGGAGGACGGGCCGGATGTCATGCCTGTCACCAACACGAGCCATCTGCAGCACATTGTGACACATTGACGTTGTCAACTGGTTGTGAGGCAACACGGACGGCCCGCCATTTGTCAACTGGTTGTGACGGCAACACGGACGGCTCCGCCATTTGTCAACTGGTTGTGACAGTACCATGGACGGCCGTCATTTGTCAACTGGTTGTGACGGTAAGACGGACGGCCCGCCATTTGTCAACTGGTTGTGACGGTAAGACGGACGGTCCGTCCCTTTGTCAACTGGTTGTGACGGTAAGACGGACGGTCCGCCATTTGTCAACTGGTTGTGTCGGTAAGACGGACGGTCCGTCATTTGTCAACTGGTTGTGACGGTAAGACGGACGGCCCGCCATTTGTCAACTGGTTGTGACGGTAAGACGGACGGCCCGCCATTTGTCAACTGGTTGTGTCGGTAAGACGGACGGTCCGTCATTTGTCAACTGGTTGTGACGGTAAGACGGACGGCCCGCCATTTGTCAACTGGTTGTGACGGTAAGACGGACGGTCCCGTCATTTGTCAACTGGTTGTGACGGTAAGACGACGGGTCCGTCATTTGTCAACTGGTTGTGATGGTAAGACGGACGGTCCGTCATTTGTCAACTGGTTGTGACGGTAAGACGGACGGTCCGTCATTTGTCAACTGGTTGTGATGGTAAGAGAGGCCCGTCATTTGTCAACTGGTTGTGACGGTAAGAGACGGTCCGTCATTTGTCAACTGGTTGTGACGGTAAGACGGACGGTCCGTCATTTGTCAACTGGTTGTGACGGTAAGACGGACGGCCGTCATTTGTCAACTGGTTGTGACGGTAAGAGACGGTCCGTCATTTGTCAACTGGTTGTGACGGTAAGACGGACGGTCCGTCATTTGTCAACTGGTTGTGACGGTAAGAGACGGTCCGTCATTTGTCAACTGGTTGTGACGGTAAGACGGACGGTCCGTCATTTGTCAACTGGTTCTGACGGTAAGACGGACGGCCCGTCATTTGTCAACTGGTTGTGACGGTAAGAGACGGTCCGTCATTTGTCAACTGGTTGTGACGGTAAGACGGACGGTCCGTCATTTGTCAACTGGTTGTGACGGTAAGAGACGGTCCGTCATTTGTCAACTGGTTGTGACGGTAAGACGGACGGTCCGTCATTTGTCAACTGGTTCTGACGGTAAGACGGACGGCCCGTCATTTGTCAACTGGTTGTAATGGTAAGAGACGGTCCGTCATTTGTCAACTGGTTGTGACGGTAAGACGGACGGTCCGTCATTTGTCAACTGGTTGTGACGGTAAGACGGACGGTCCGTCATTTGTCAACTGGTTGTGACGGTAAGACGGACGGTCCGTCATTTGTCAACTGGTTGTGACGGTAAGACGGACGGCCCGTCATTTGTCAACTGGTTGTGACGGTAAGAGACGGTCCGCCATTTGTCAACTGGTTGTGACGGTAAGACGGACGGTCCGTCATTTGTCAACTGGTTGTGACGGTAAGACGGACGGTCCGTCATTTGTCAACTGGTTGTGACGGTAAGACGGACGGTCCGCCATTTGTCAACTGGTTGTGACGGTAAGACGGACGGTCCGTCATTTGTCAACTGGTTGTGACGGTAAGACGGACGGTCCGTCATTTGTCAACTGGTTGTGACGGTAAGACGGACGGTCCGTCATTTGTCAACTGGTTGTGACGGTAAGACGGACGGCCCGCCATTTGTCAACTGGTTGTGACGGTAAGACGGACGGCCCGTCATTCCTGCCAGACCTACTGTGGGTGGACACAGCTGTGTGATCAGCCCCTACCACCTCAGCCTCAGAGCGTGGGTCTGGGTGGACATGGGTCTGGGTGGACATGGGTCTGGGTGGACACAGCTGTATGGTCAGTCACTACCACCTCAGCCTCAGACCGTGGGTCTGGCAACCCTGGGACCTGTCACCTTCGTCCCTCACTGGAAGAAAGCTTTCTCGCCCTCTCTCTCGACCTGAGCGACAGTTTGCCGCTGTGCCCTTCTTAGATCGGATGAGACCCTGATGCCAACTTCTTTCATTTGTTTCCTGGTGTCTTTGGCGCCAACGATCGTCCTGTTGTTTCCCCATCTACCACATTTGACTGTCATAGATTGAGGGTGACCGACCAGCGGCTGACTAGTTGTCCGTTTCACAGAGCCATTTCATGAGAATCCTTGCTTGCTTGTGGTCCGTTCCACAGTGCGATTTCATGAGAGTCCTTGCTGACTTGGGGATTGTTAGCAATTCATAGCTCACCCTCGTGGCCAGCGCCACAAGGAGAAGGTGAGAGTTCGCTAGTCTCATTCGGGGCTCTCTTGCATGCGAGGGGAAATGGCCGAGCGTTGTTACGTCCTGTGACTTGTGCATGGTCATCGGTTTCACATCATATCTGACGTCATCATAAAACAGTGCGAGGGCAGTCTACACGAGGAGTGGACACCCAGCGAACGGTCATTTTTTTTCACGTCATCGCTGATGTCCTGATGACCACAAATCACCCCAGGGTCCACACGTTTTAATTGTGAAGGTGGTGCCAATATTCCAGTCAAGCTGATATCAAGGTCAGAGGGCATGCTCTCTTTCTGTCTGACGGCGAGTTCACTTTCTGTCTGACGGGATGAAAGGGAGGGGAGGAGAAGGAGAAGGGGGGAGGTGGACTCGAGGCGGAAAGAAAGGGTGAGTGGGGATGATGGGGAGGAAGGAAAAGATGTCAGCAAAACGTCAAAGAAACTAACTTTATTACATGCTTTGCTTTCTCTCTCTCCCCCCCCCCCCATCCCCACCCCCGACACACACACACACACACACACACACACACACACACACACACACACACACACACACACACACTCCTTCCTTTCTTCCTCCTGTATCTGTTCTGTTGGAGACACAACGAGAGAACAAGTCACGAGAATTGATCTGCCCACCCCCACCCCACCCCCACCCACCTCCACCTCTCACCACTCCGTTCTTCACCCTACTCCTCCCTACACCTCCCCCCCCCCCCCCTCCCTGTAACTGCCTGCACTGTTTAATGTTGCATTGTGAGAAGGCAGCGGAAAGAAGAGAAAGGAGTTGTTCTGAAGAAAGCGAAGACACTATGATTTGCCTCATCATGGCTGGGTAAAGGGCGGTAACTAGGCAGGGGCAGGTAAGCAGAGAGAGCGTCGTGACGAGGAGTTAATTAGGCCGGAGTGGCGGCCCCTCCCAGAGCCCCAACCCCCGAGCCCGGATCGGATTCCGAGCCACGACCTCCGTACAGGGAGGGGAGGGGGGAGGGAGGAGGGAGGGGGAGTGGTGGAGGGCCCCAGGCCACGGCGCCAATTAGCAGCAGCCTGCAGCCCGGGAACCAGGGGAGGAGAGTCGGCATGGTGCCCGTTAATCGTTTTAATTGGGGCACAGAGAGGCGTCAGTTTGGCCGTGTGGCCGTTTGGCCGTGTGGCCGCCTGCATGGGGCCTGTCAATGACTGCCAGCAAGGGACAGCACTCTGTGGTGCAATCACCACCTAGTCTTCTTCCGGCCTGCACTGTTTCCGGTCTGTGTGGAAGATCCGCTCTCTTTTTCGGCCTGCTCTTCCGGTTTGTTCTGCACATCCTGGTTCTCTCCCTTTTGTTTGTTCTTTGATGTTGTTCTTTTGAAAGTTATGACCGTCACGTGATCATTGTCATCACCATGGACAACGAGCAAGTACACAAACAAACCGATGGAAACCTTGATCTGTCCAAAACAGTGTTTTCTTTCGTCTTTGTCTTGGTGATAGAGGCGAAGATATCCTTTGTGCTACAAGCCATTAACCCATTGACGGTCATTGTCAGCTGAAAACAGGCAGATCGGTTACAGAAAGACATTAACCAAGAAGCGTTGAAAGGGGAGGAAAGGGGAAGTGAAGAGGAGGGGGAGATGAGGGGTATAGGAGAGTGGGAGGAGAATCGTAGTGATATGGGGGGGGGGGGGGGGGTAGCATATCGACACGCAGTTTGGCTTACATGTCTAGTTAAGAAGCGACCGGTTGGTGAAGAAGTATGACTTGGGCTTGGTTCCCCTCTTCCCTCCCACCGCTCCCCCCACCCCCACCCCTCCGCCCCTCTCCTATTTTGTTTTGTTTTTTGCTCGGTTTTCAGTACTCGCTGTCCAGCCAAATCTCAGCTCTGTGTATATAGTTTCACTGCAATAAAGTCAGTCTCTCTCTCTCTCTCTCTCTCTCTCTCTCTCTCTCTCTCTCTCTCTCTCTCTCTCTCTCTCTCTCCCTCTCTCTTCGCCACCCCTTTTGTCCTTCACCTCCGCCCTCCCCACCCCCACTCCCTTTCCCTTCATTCTACCCCCTCTTCCTTTTTTTCTCTCCTTACAATCAAATACTGTGCAAAACAACTGTCCTGATGATTATAGAGAAACGTCCTTATTGATGTTCGAAATAAAGTGTTCACACATTCTTTAATTAAAGGACGATCTGTGTGGGCGAAAACCCTGGGCAAAATATCGGCGACACAAGCAGGTTGGATTAACAGACGCTTAATGAGTGATCATGTTTGCAGTTCATGGAACCATTAAAGAAACAATGAATGTTCAGTGTTGCATTCGCAGATCTCCATCTCCATCACCTTGAAAAGCACCATCTTATGGACACATTGTCTTTGGTGGAATAAATTAAGGAAAAGTGTTTCCCACTACGATAGCTGTGTATGACTGCTCATGGTATATGTAATGTTGAGTTTTCTGATTACTTCTCGTGTGATGGAGAGCTTTCTGATTATGTCTGATATAATGGAGTTTTTTTTTGGGATTATTTATGATGTAATGGAAGGATTTCTGATTATTTCTGATGAATCCGAGGTTTAAAACGGTGACATGTTTTAAATCAGGACTTTTTTTTTATTCACATGTCTGAACAAGGTGAGTCTATGTATCCCCCAAAATGTGTGTGTGTGTGTGTGTGTGTGTGTGTGTGTGTGTGTGTGTGTGTGCGTGTGTGTGTGTGTGTGTGTGTGTGTGTGTGTGTGTGTGTGTGTGTGTGTTGTGTGTGTGTCTGTGTGTCTGTGTGTTGTGAATCCGTGGTAAACGTTAATGCCGCCATTTTGTTTTTCTTAGCCACTACAAGCACAGTGAAGCCAATCTTGGCAGAAGACTGAATGGCGGAGAGGTCATGGAAAGAGGGTGGAGGGGGTATACAAAAAGGAAAGAAAGTACAAGTCGCCAGCTATTGTTCACTCATCTTTTCCATGGCATGCCTGACCATTTTCTTTCATTTTTTGTCTTCCGAAGTCAACGAATGTTAGTGAAACTCAACCAAAGATGAGATGTTTATGAAGAAAACTGCGTGCAGTTTCAGCAGTCATTGTCAAGCAGTATCATATCAAACAAAAAAAGTGAGAAAATGATGATTTGGTTACAGCTCGCCGTTTGAATGACTGCTAATTAATGCTTGACACCAGTCAGGAAGTGACGGCGCTGTACAGTGGCTCGTACATGTGGCATTTTGTTGTGGGTATTTTATCATCTGCCATGTATGCCGATAAGACCACATGCCGATGTGACCACATGCCGATGTGACCATGCCGATGTGCCACATGCCGATACGACCACATGCCGATGTGACCACATGCCGATGTGACCACATGCCGATGCCGATGTGACCACATGCCGATGTGACCACATGCCAATGTGACCACATGCCGATAAGACCACATGCCGATGTGACCACATGCCGATGTGACCACATGCCGATGCCGATGTGACCACATGCCGATGCCGATGTGACCACATGCCGATGTGACCACATGCCGATGCCGGTGTGACCACATGCCGATGTGACCACATGCCGATGTGACCACATGCCTATGTGACCACATGCCGATAAGACCGCATGCTGATGTGACCACATGCCGATGTGACCACATGCCGATGCCGATGTGACCACATGCCGATGTGACCACATGCCAATGTGACCACATGCCGATAAGACCACATGCCGATGTGACCACATGCCGATGTGACCACATGCCGATGCTGATGTGACCACATGCCGATGCCGATGTGACCACATGCCGATGCTGATGTGACCACATGCCGATGTGACCACATGCCGATGTGACCACATGCCGATGTGACCACATGCTGATAAGATCACATGCCGACGTGAGCACATGTCGTTGTGACCTAATGGCTCACAACGACATGTGGTCACATCGGCATGTCTACCATTCTTTAGTAAAATACTAAAGGTCATGGTCACAACGACACTTGGTCACAACGACACATGGTCACAATGACACTTGGTCACGACACTTGGTCACAACGACACTTGGTCGCAACGACTGACCCCCCTCCTAACAGTTTTGAATTGAACTCATCGTTCTAAATTGTGTCGGATTTTATAGAAATGGGTATTTCCACCCGGAAACTGTCATGTGACGTAGGACTGCTTCCAGGAGAAATACCCTCATCCAAAACGGCCCACACAATTTAGAGCAGTATTTGGAAACTCTTTCTCCGGCATTTCACACGGTGAGACATCCATTCCGACCAGATCCACACAGTCTATATTCTGGAGCTCTTTCCCGTCAGGCATGTCACACGATGAAATACTCACGGCACCATTCCACACGTTCCAGCCGTTGCACTGCCGCGCCTTCTGCCACACTGGCGCAGAACTATCAAGATCGGTCTGCTTGGTGTTTGATCTCTGTTTCTTTCAGTGTTTACCATTGTGCCACATGGATTAAATGACAATGGAATTGGTCTGTCCCAAAGTTTTGACCAGGTTGAAAATTAGAAACCAGACTCTGCTTTTCGTCTGCTAGTTGATAGTCAAACTAAGGGATAGTCACATGACTACAGGCAGCGTCATTCATTGGGTCATGACGCAAAATGCAGCAAATGCACTTTGCCCGACTGGAGCCGGAATAGCCTCCACAATGAGGTGCAGAATAGCCTCCACAGTGAGGTGCAGAATATCCTCCACAGTGAGGTGCGGAATAACTTCCACTGTGAGGTGCGAATAGCCTCCACAGTGAGGTGCAGAATAGCCTCCACAGTGAGGTGCGGAATAGCCTCCACAATGAGGTGCGGAATAGCCTCCACAGTGAGGTGCGGAATAGCCTCCACAGTGAGATGCAGAATATCCTCCACAGTGAGGTGACGAATAGCCTCCACAGTGAGGTGCGGAATATCCACAGTGAGGTGCAGAATATCCTCCACAGTGAGGTGCAGAATAGCCTCTACAGTGACGTGCGAATAGCGTCCACAGTGAGATGCAGAATAGCCTCCACAGTGAGGTGCGGAATATCCACAGTGAGGTGCAGAATAGCCTCCACAGTGAGGTGCGGAATAGCCTCCACAGTGAGGTGCAGAATAGCCTCCACAGTGAGGTGCGGAATAGCCTCCACAGTGAGGTGCGGAATATCCTCCACAGTGAGGTGCAGAATATCCTCCACAGTGAGGTGAAGAATAGCCTCCACAGTGAGATGCGGAATAGCCTCCACAGTGAGGTGCGGAATAGCCTCCACAGTGAGGTGCGAATAGCCTCCACAGTGAGGTGCAGAATAGCCTCCACAGTGAGGTGCGAATAGCCTCCACAGTGAGGTGCAGAATAGCCTCTACAGTGAGGTGCAGAATAGCCTCCACGGTGAGGTGCGAATAGCCTCCACAGTAAGGTGCGGAATATCCACAGTGAGGTGCGGAATAGCCTCCACAGTGAGGTGCGAATAGCCTCCACAGTGAGGTGCGAATAGCCTCCACAGTGAGGTGCGGAATAGCCTCCACAATGAGGTGCGGAATAGCCTCCACAGTGGAGAGCGGAATAGCCTCCACATCTGTTTCTGACAAACTCACAGGAAAGACGGAAACACCCGTCCGTGCTGCACGCTTCTTTGGGCAGGAAATGCTGTTTGGCGACTCCCCGTGTGAGCGAAGCCTTAGCTGTCTGTGGAGTGCGCCGCCCGGGGCGTCACCTGGAATATCTGGTTGTTCCAGCGTCCGGAGATAATTGACAGCCCTGTCTGCTCAGGCAACCGCCAGACCTTTATTCATGAAATGGACACCCTGTCTTCAGTCATGTAACTGACAACCCTGTCTTTGGTCATACAACTGACAACCCTGTCTTTAGTCTTGTAACTGACAACCCTGTCTTTATTCATGTCACTGACAACCCTGTCTTTAGTCATATAACTGACAACCCTGTCTTTAGTCTTGTAACTGACAACCCTGTCTTTGGTCATGTAACTGACAACCCTGTCTTTGGTCATGTAACTGACAAACTGTCTTTATTCATGTAACTGACAAACCTGCCTTTAGGCATGTAACTGACAACCCTGTCTTTGGTCATGTAACTGACAAACTGTCTTTATTCATGTAACTGACAAACCTGCCTTTAGTCATGTAACTGACAACCCTGTCTTTGGTCATGTAACTGACAAACTGTCTTTATTCATGTAACTGACAAACCTGCCTTTAGTCATGTAACTGACAACCCTGTCTTTGGTCATGTAACTGACAAACTGTCTTTATTCATGTAACTGACAAACCTGCCTTCAGTCATGTAACTGACAACCCTGTCTTTGGTCATGTAACTGGCAACCCTGTCTTTATTCATGTCACTGACAACTCTGTCTTTATTCATGTAACTGACAAACTGTCTTTAGTCATGTAACTGACAAACTGTCTTTATTCATTTAAGTGACAAACCTGTCTTTATTCATGAAACTGACAAACCTCTCTTTATTCATGAAACTGACAAACCTGTCTTTATTCATGAAACTGACAAACCTCTCTTTATTCATGTAACTGACAAACCTGTTCTTATTCATGAAACTGACAAAGCTGACTTTAGTCATGTCACTGACAAACCTGTCTTTGTTCATGTCACTGACAATCCTGTCTTTATCCATGTAACTGACAGACATGTCTTCAGTCATGTAACTGACAAACCTGTCTTCAGTCATGTAAATGACAAGGATGTCTTCAATCATGTAACTGACAAACATGTCTTCAGTCATGTAACTGACAAACATGTCTTCAGTCATGTAACTGACAAACATGTCTTCAGTCATGTAACCGACAAACCTGTCTTCATTCATGTAACTGACAACCGTGTCTTTATGAAGATAAACGCCAAACCTGTCTCTATCAAAATAACTGACGAACGTGTCTGTATTCAAATGAATGGCAAACCTGTCTGTTACCATTTCACTGAGAAACCTGTCCTCACTGAGACAACTGACTAACAGGTCGTTACTCTCTCAATGCCAGATCTGTCCTCACTGCGACAACTGACTAACAGGTCGTTACTCTCTCAATGCCAGATCTGTCCTCACTGAGACAACTGACTAACAGATCGTTACTCTCTCAATGCCAGATCTGTCCTCACTGAGACAACTGACTAACAGATCGTTACTCTCTCAATGCCAGATCTGTCCTCACTGAGACAACTAACTAACAGATCGTTCCCTCTCTCAGCTGCCAGATCTGTCCTCACTGAGACAACTGACTAACAGATCGCTATCATTCCGCTGAGAAACCTGACCTCACTGAGACAACTGACTAACAGATCGTTACTCTATCAATGCCAGATCTGTCTTCACTTAGACAACTAACAGATCGTTACTCTCTCAAGTGCCAGATGTGCCTCTATTCTTTCAGCTATTCAGAAAACTGACTAAGATCTCTTTGTTCAGACAGCTAACAAAAAACCGTCTTTATTCAGGCAACAAATCAGATCATCTTTATCTAGTTTCACTTTCTGTTTGTACACAGCTGGTAAAATGTCTTCGTGTAAACAATGAACCTGCTGTGTGTGTGTGTGTGTGTGTGTGTGTGTGTGTGTGTGTGTGTGTGTGTGTGTGTTTCTGACGACATTTGATAACCCGACTTTAGTGCGAAAAACTGACAAATAAATGATGAGTATCCACTTCCCCCACCCCCACCCCGCCCTCCTGTCTCGTCAAGCGCCACCCTCCCGCCCCTTCCCCAACCTCGTCACTTCCCTCCCCCTCCTTGCCATCCTCCCGGCGTAACTCACCTTCCCTTCCCATGTCGCGTCTTGCTCGCTAACCACCACCCTACTCCCCCTTTACCCATCCCCACTTCCCCTCCTCAACTCGCCGCCCATTTCATGTTCTGTGCAATTGGTCTACATCCCCCCCCCCCTCCCCTTTCCTATCCTCCACCTATATAACCTGCTTCCCCACTCCCCACCAACCGTCTTTGAGCGACCATTTTTTCAGCGACCATTTTTTTTTTTTTCTGTTCCGTTTTTGCCGTGGGTTGGTTTTTGGGCTGATTAGTGTGTGCCTGCCTGCCTGCGTCTAATCCCCGCCTGCTTTTCACAGCGACATGACTGGTCACCGGAAACCTTGTTTGACCCACTTCTGATGTCACTGCCAATGATAGCTAAGGACGAGAAGAGGAAGAGGAGGTGGGGGGGGGGGGGGGGGGGGGGGCGAGGAAGGGGGGGGGGGGAGGAGGAGAGAAGAGAAGCGGACGAGTGAAGCCAAGGAGGAGGGGTGGGGAGGTGTTAAAGGAGGGGTAGGGATGGTACATGAACATCACTTTCAGTTTCGTCTTCAGAAGAGCTGATAGGTGTGTATGCTGCATATTTGAGTGAATTGATAGGATGTGTGTATGCTACATTTTTGAGTGAATTGATAGGGTGTGAGTATGTTACGTATTTGAGTGAATTGATAGGATGTATGTTACGTATTTGAGTGAATTGATAGGATGTGTGTATGTTACATATTTGAGTGAATTGATAGGATGTGAGTATGTCACGTATTTGAGTGAATTGACAGGATGTGTGTATGTTACATATTTGAGTGAATTGATAGGATGTCAGTATGTTACGTATTTGAGTGAATTGATAGGATGTCAGTATGTTACATATTTGAGTGAATTGATAGGATGTCAGTATGTTACATATTTGAGTGAATTGATAGGATGTGAGTATGTTACGTATTTGAGTGAATTGATAGGATGTGTGTATGCTACATATTTGAGTGAATTGATAGGATGTCAGTATGTTACGTATTTGAGTGAATTGATAGGATGTCAGTATGTTACGTATTTGAGTGAATTGATAGGATGTGAGTATGTTACGTATTTGAGTGAATTGATAGGATGTGTGTATGCTACATATTTGAGTGAATTGATAGGATGTCAGTATGTTACATATTTGAGTGAATTGATAGGATGTCAGTATGTTACGTATTTGAGTGAATTGATAGGATGTGAGTATGTTACGTATTTGAGTGAATTGATAGGATGTGTGTATGCTACATATTTGAGTGAATTGATAGGATGTGAGTATGTTACGTATTTGAGTGAATTGATAGGATGTGAGTATGTTACGTATTTGAGTGAATTGATAGGATGTGAGTATGTTACTATTTGAGTGAATTGATAGGATGTGTGTATGCTACATATTTGAGTGAATTGATAGGATGTCAGTATGTTACATATTTGAGTGAATTGATAGGATGTCAGTATGTTACGTATTTGAGTGAATTGATAGGATGTGAGTATGTTACGTATTTGAGTGAATTGATAGGATGTGTGTATGCTACATATTTGAGTGAATTGATAGGATGTGAGTATGTTACCTATTTGAGTGAATTGATAGGATGTCAGTATGTTACGTATTTGAGTGAATTGATAGGATGTGAGTATGTTACGTATTTGAGTGAATTGATAGGATGTCAGTATGTTACGTATTTGAGTGAATTGATAGGATGTGTATATGTTACATATTTGAGTGAATTGATAGGATGTGAGTATGTCACGTATTTGAGTGAATTGACAGGATGTGTGTATGTTACATATTTGAGTGAATTGATAGGATGTCAGTATGTTACGTATTTGAGTGAATTGATAGGATGTGTGTATGTTACATATTTGAGTGAATTGATAGGATGTATGTTACGTATTTGAGTGAATTGATAGGATGTGTGTATGTTACATATTTGAGTGAATTGATAGGATGTGAGTATGTTACGTATTGAGTGAATATAGGATTTTGTAGTAATTTGAGTAATTGAAGGATGTGTATGTTACGTATTTGAGTGAATTGATAGGATGTGAGTATGTTACGTATTTGAGTGAATTGATAGGATGTGAGTATGTTACGTATTTGAGTGAATTGATAGGATGTGGTATGTTACATATTTGAGTGAATTGATAGGATGTGTGTATGTTACGTATTTGAGTGAATTGATAGGATGTGTTATGTTACGTATTTGAGTGAATTGATAGGATGTGGTATGTTACGTATTTGAGTGAATTGATAGGATGTGTGTATGTTACGTAAGTTGTGAGTATGTACATTGATAATGAAGGTGTGTGTTACGGTATTTATAAAAAATGACAGGTTGTGTAGGTAGGTTACGTCTTCAAAAGAACTGACAGATTGTGTTTTACGTACGTCTTCAAAAGAAATGACGAATTGTGTGTACGTACGTCTTCAAAAGAACTGACAGATTGTGTGTACGTTACGTCTTCGAAAGAACGACAGATTGTGTGTACGTTACGTCTTCAAAAGAACTGACAGATTGTGTGTACATTACTCTTCGAAAGAACTGACAGATATGTGTACTTAACGTCTTCAAAAGAACTGACAGATTTCGTACTTACGTTAAGACTCATTGCGAAAAGAAATGACGGATTGTGTTTTACGTTACGTCTTCAAAAGAAGTGACAGATTGTGTGTACATTACGTCTTCAAAAGAACTGGCAGATATGTGTACGTAACGTCTTCAAAAGAACTGACAGATTGCGTTTTACGTTGCGTCTTCGAAAGAAATGACGAATTGTGTTTTACGTTACGTCTTCAAAAGAACTGACAGATATGTGTACGTTACGTCTTCAAAAGAACTGACAGATATGTGTACGTAACGTCATCAAAAGAACTGACAGATATGTGTACGTTACGTCTTCAAAAGAACTGACAGATTGTGTGTACATTACGTCTTCAAAAGAACTGACAGATATGTGTACGTAACGTCTACAAAAGAACTGACAGATTGCGTTTTACGTTACGTCTTCAAAAGAACTGACAGATATGTGTACGTTACGTCTTCAAAAGAACTGACAGATATGTGTACGTTACGTCTTCAAAAGAACTGACAGATATGTGTACGTTACGTCTTCAAAAGAACTAACAGATATGTGTACATAATGTCTACAAAAGAAATGACAGATTATGTGTACGTTACGTCTTCAAAGGAACTGACAGATATGTGTACGTTACGTCTACAAAAGAACTGACAGATTGTGTGTACGTCACGCGCTATGCATGTTCTCGTGCAGTTTGCGTTCGGCACAAACCTTTTCGTAATACGTGACCCTGATGAAGACTTTGGACTTTAGGAGTTTAGGACTTTAGGCGACCTCCACTTGAGGCAGCTTCTTTCTGTTCACAGTCAGGTCATTGACATGATCTGGTCTGGAGGGAAGAGGAGGTGGATTTCAGACGGACAGAGGGTGCATCAAAACCCAGGCTGCTTCAACTCTGTCTGTGCCGAATAAATTCACCTGTGACACTCAGGAAGAGCCGATGAGGAGAGGGAACTTTAAAAGAAAAGCATATGGCGTTATAGAACATGATACGTCGAACAATGTGACAGAATCTAATGGCCCAATGACGTCAGGGATCACAAGGTGAGATCTATGAAACATACTGCTTTGCCCTCAGCACTGACATGCCGTACATGTCACGGTGATGGCTGACGAAACAAACAAACAAAACCGGAGATAACATGGCGTCCATGACACGAGGCCACGTGATCATCTTCACGACAGTTCAGAGACACGTCAACCTCACGCCAGTCACAAAAGGACGGCATGTTCATGTATCAGAGAGAGGAGTTAGGATGAAACCACCGGAAAACTCTTCAATCCCAGAATGTGTGACCCCTAACCTGAACCCTGAACCCCAACCAGACCCTAACACTGACCCCAGTCCTGATCCCTGACCCCAACCAGACCCTAACACTGACCCCAACCCTGAACCCTGACCCAGACCAGACCCTAAACACTGACCCCAACCCTGAACCCTGACCCCAACCAGACCCTAACACTGACCCCAGTCCTGAACCCTGACCCCAACCAGACCCTAACACTGACCCCAGTCCTGAACCCTGACCCCAACCAGACCCTAGCACTGACCCCAGTTCTACCTTAATCTAATCCTAACCCTGATCCGAACCTTTAGATAATCATTGCTCTAAAAAGTAAAATGACAAACACACACACACACACACACACACCACACACACACACACAACACACACACACACACACACACACAGGTACACACACACACACACAACACATACACATACAGCACACACACAAGTCACACATACGCACACACACACGCATGGCACACGCCGCCGACGCACATACACACACATCACACTCACACAATCACACAACCATCACACACACACACACTGACTGACTGAAACCAATTTATTGTCAGATTAACTCAAGGTTGTACTGACAAACACACACACACACACACACACACACACACACACACACACACACACACACACACACACACACACACCTTAAGCGGAAAAAAAAAACTAAGAGAAAACACCTTTATTGATAAATCGTGCAGTGTTGGAGCAGTATAGTTGTCTTCTCTTGTCCTCCTCCTCCCCCCCCCCCCCGTCCCCCCTTCCCCCCCCCCCCCCCCCCCTCCCGGTCAAGGCAGAATTGAAAGTGCACTCTACACCTCTAC
>CM065717.1:101714886-101729886 GCA_033310375.1 Conus canariensis | reverse complement strand
ATCATAATGAATCCACATTCATCCGTCTCCACTACTATGACCCCACCTCCATATGTCTCCACCATGATGATGAACCCACCTCCATCTGTTCCCAACACGATGAACCTACCTCATCTGTCCCCACCATGATAAATCCACCTCCATCTGTCCCCATAATGAGGAACCCAACTTCATCCGTCCCCATGACAACCCCACATGCATCGGTCTCCACCACAATGAACCCACATCCATCTGTCCTCACCATAATGAACCACCTTCATCTGTCCCCACCATGATGAACCAACCTCCATCTGTCCCCACCATGATGAACCCACCTCCATCTGTCCCCACCATGATGAACCCACTTCCATCTGTCCCCACCATGATGAACCCACCTCCATCTGTCCCCACCATGATGAACCAACCTCCATCTGTCCCCACCATGATGAACCCACCTCCATCTGTCCCCACCATGATGAACCCACCTCCATCTGTCCCCACCATGATGAACCAACCTCCATCTGTCCCCACCATGATGAACCAACCTCCATCTGTCCCCACCATGATGAACCCACCTCCATCTGTCCCCACCATGATGAACCCACCTCCATCTGTCCCCACCATGATGAACCAACCTCCATCTGTCCCCACCATGATGAACCCACCTCCATCTGTCCCCACCATGATGAACCCACCTCCATCTGTCCCCACCATGATGAACCAACCTCCATCTGTCCCCACCATGATGAACCCACCTCCATCTGTCCACACTATGATGAAACCACTTCCATCTGTCCCCACCATGATGAACCCACCTCCATCTGTCCACACTATGATGAACCCACTTCCATCTGTCCCCACCATGATGAACCCACCTCCATCTGTCCCCACCATGATGAACCCACTTCCATCTGTCCCCACCATGATGAACCCACCTTCATCTGTCCACACCATGATGAACCCACCTCCATCTGTCCCCACCATGATGAACCCACTTCCATCTGTCCCCACCATGATGAACCCACCTCCATCTGTCCACACTATGATGAAACCACTTCCATCTGTCCCCACCATGATGAACCCACCTCCATCTGTCCACACTATGATGAACCCACTTCCATCTGTCCCCACCATGATGAACCCACTTCCATCTGTCCCCACCATGATGAACCCACCTCCATCTGTCCCCACCATGATGAACCCACTTCCATCTGTCCCCACCATGATGAACCCACTTCCATCTGTCCCCACCATGATGAACCCACTTCCATCTGTCCCCACCATGATGAACCAACCTCCATCTGTCCCCACCATGATGAACCAACCTCCATCTGTCCCCACCATGATGAACCCACCTCCATCTGTCCCCACCATGATGAACCAACCTCCATCTGTCCCCACCATGATGAACCCACTTCCATCTGTCCCCACCATGATGAACCCACCTTCATCTGTCCCCACCATGATGAACCCACCTCCATCTGTCCCCACCATGATGAACCCACCTCCATCTGTCCACACTATGATGAAACCACTTCCATCTGTCCCCACCATGATGAACCCACCTCCATCTGTCCACACTATGATGAACCCACTTCCATCTGTCCCCACCATGATGAACCCACCTCCATCTGTCCACACCATGATGAACCCACTTCCATCTGTCCCCACCATGATGAACCCACCTTCATCTGTCCACACCATGATGAACCCACCTCCATCTGTCCCCACCATGATGAACCCACTTCCATCTGTCCCCACCATGATGAACCCACCTCCATCTGTCCACACTATGATGAAACCACTTCCATCTGTCCCCACCATGATGAACCCACCTCCATCTGTCCACACTATGATGAACCCACTTCCATCTGTCCCCACCATGATGAACCCACTTCCATCTGTCCCCACCATGATGAACCAACCTCCATCTGTCCCCACCATGATGAACCAACCTCCATCTGTCCCCACCATGATGAACCCACCTCCATCTGTCCCCACCATGATGAACCCACCTCCATCTGTCCCACCACCATGATGAACCACCTCCATCTGTCCCCACCATGATGAACCCACCTCCATCTGTCCCCACCATGATGAACCACCTCCATCTGTCCCCACCATGATGAACCAACCTCCATCTGTCCCACCATGATGAACCACCTCCATCTGTCCCACTATGATCATAACCATCTTCCATCTGTCCCCACCATGATGAACCCACCTCCATCTGTCCACACATGATGAACCCACTTCCATCTGTCCCCACCATGATGAACCCACCTCCATCTGTCCCCACCATGATGAACCCACTTCCATCTGTCCCCACCATGATGAACCCACCTTCATCTGTCCCACACCATGATGAACCCACCTCCATCTGTCCCCACCATGATGAACCCACTTCCATCTGTCCCCACCATGATGAACCCACCTCCATCTGTCCACACTATGATGAAACCACTTCCATCTGTCCCCACCATGATGAACCCACCTCCATCTGTCCACACTATGATGAACCCACTTCCATCTGTCCCCACCATGATGAACCCACTTCCATCTGTCCCCACCATGATGAACCCACTCCATCTGTCCCCACCATGATGAACCCACTTCCATCTGTCCCCACCATGATGAACCCACTTCCATCTGTCCCCACCATGATGAACCACTTCCATCTGTCCCCACCATGATGAACCAACCTCCATCT
The DNA here is from genome assembly GCA_033310375.1 of Conus canariensis. Classification (NCBI taxonomy): domain Eukaryota; kingdom Metazoa; phylum Mollusca; class Gastropoda; order Neogastropoda; family Conidae; genus Conus; species Conus canariensis. The sequence continues at coordinate 101,727,197 of CM065717.1, read as the reverse complement.
GTCCCCACCATGATGAACCAACCTCCATCTGTCCCCACCATGATGAACCCACCTCCATCTGTCCCCACCATGATGAACCACCTCCATCTGTCCCCACCATGATGAACCCACCTCCATCTGTCCCCACCATGATGAACCCACCTTCATCTGTCCCCACCATGATGAACCACCTCCATCTGTCCCCACCATGATGAACCCACCTCCATCTGTCCACACTATGATGAAACCACTTCCATCTGTCCCCACCATGATGAACCCACCTCCATCTGTCCCACACTATGATGAACCCACTTCCATCTGTCCCCACCATGATGAACCCACCTCCATCTGTCCCCACCATGATGAACCCACTTCCATCTGTCCCCACCATGATGAACCCACCTTCATCTGTCCCACACCATGATGAACCACCTCCATCTGTCCCCACCATGATGAACCCACTTCCATCTGTCCCCACCATGATGAACCCACCTCCATCTGTCCACACTATGATGAAACCACTTCCATCTGTCCCCACCATGATGAACCCACCTCCATCTGTCCACACTATGATGAACCCACTTCCATCTGTCCCCACCATGATGAACCCACTTCCATCTGTCCCCACCATGATGAACCCACCTCCATCTGTCCCCACCATGATGAACCACTTCCATCTGTCCCCACCTGATGAACCACCTCCATCTGTCCCCACCATGATGAACCCGTTCCATCTGTCCCACCATGATGAACCCACTTCCATCTGTCCCCACCATGATGATGATCCGTGCCCGCCAGTTGCACAAGAAACCTGCGACAGTGGCGGCGGGGCGGAAGAAGGAGGAAGGTGAGGGGGGGGGGGGGGGCAGAGAGGAGGAAAAGGAGAGTGGAGGAAGAAGGCATGGCGGCACAAAAAGCGGCGGTCATTACACGCTAACTGGCAGGGAAAGTAGCCGACGACGGGGGCCCGGGCCCGCAATTAAAATTGCATCCCATTTGGCGCGAGTGGCAGGGCGGGGGGAGGGGTCGGTGCCAAATTAGCCTCATTATCTCCCTTCCTCCGCCCGGAAGATCGATTCCCACCCCGTCCCTTCGTTCCTCTCAAGCTGGAGAGCAGGGGAGGGCACTGCGCGTGTCTTTCACGTGTTGCTGTCAAAGTTAGCCGTTCTTGTGCTTCTGGTGATCTCCCCTGGCTGTCAGTGACTGCCGGTAGCACAGGTCAAGTTGCGGGAGGAAGTAAGTTCTGAGGAGTTTAAGGTGAAGGGTAAAGCGTTAGGTACTGAGTGAAGTGTGAATAGCTAGGCACTGAGTGGAGGGTGAATAGCTAGGTATTGAGTGAAGGGTGAATAGCTAGGTATTGAGTGAAGGGTGAATAGCTAGGTATTGAGTGAAGTGTGAATACTTAACGTAATGAGTGACGTGTAAGTATGATGCACTGAGTGAAAGGTGAAGAGTTAGACACAGAGTGAAGGGTGAATTGTCATGTACTGAACGAACTATGAATAGTTTTTGCATTTAAAGAAGGTGATAGGTGAACTATGAAGAGTTAAGCTTTGAGTGAAGAGTGAATGATTAGTTACTGAGTGACGTGTGTGGTTAACTAAGAGTGAAAAACGTCTGCAGCCTTGTGTCCTGATAACAGTGTGAAGAGTTAGGTATTGGCTGACTAAGAGTGAAAAACATCTGCAGCCTTGTGTCCTGATAACAGTGTGAAGAGTTAGGTATTGGCTGACTAAGAGTGAAAAACATCTGCAGCCTTGTGTCCTGATAACAGTGTGAAGAGTTAGGTATTGGCTGACTAAGCGTGAAAAACATCTGCAGCCTTGTGTCCTGATAACAGTGTGAAGAGTTAGGTATTGGCTGAAGTATGCGGGCTGGATGCTGAACGAAGAATGAAGGTTAGATACGGAGTGAAATGCGAATTTTGGGTACTGAGTTAAAGTGTGAAGAATGAGGCACTGAGTAAACTGTAAAGTGTAAACTAGTTATGAACTGAGCTGAAGTGTGAAGAGTTAGGCATGAGTAAACTGTAAAGTGTAACAAGTTATGAACTGAGTTGAAGTGTGAAGAGTTAGGCATTGAGTAAACTGTAAAGTGTAACTAGTTATGAACTGAGTAAGTGTGAAGAGTTACGAAGTGAAGAGTTAGGCAGTGAGTGAAGAGTGAAGAGTTAGCGCTGAGTGAAGAGTTAGCATAACTACAATCAATATTACAACGAATTCACCTATGTTCCGTTACATCAAAAATTTACATTCATCAAAGTGACATCATTTCCTCACCAAAGGAACAATCACACCGATTACATTGACGATACATTCAACATGATCAGTGAGAGTGTTCCTTTTCTACACTGGACGATACATTCAACATGATCAGTGAGACCATTCCTTTTCTACACTGACGATACATTGAACATGATCAGTGAGACCGTTCCTTTCTACACTGGACGATACATTGAACATGATCAGTGAGACTGTTCCTTTTCTACACTGGACGATACATTCAACATGATCAGTGAGACCATTCCTTTTCTACACTGGACGATACATTCAACATGATCAGTGAGACCATTCCTTTTCTACACTGGACGATACATTCAACATGATCAGTGAGACCATTCCTTTTCTACACTGGACGATACATTCAACATGATCAGTGAGACTGTTCCTTTCCTTTCTCTGGGCAGTACGCCTTCCACCAGAAATGGCGACATTCTCATATACTGACCATCTGGCCATTTCTTTGGGAAAGGTACTGTTCAGTCCACACAAATGGCGACATTCTCATATACTGACCATCTGGCCATTTCTTTGGGAAAGGTACTGTTCAGTCCAGCGCCTAAGCAGAATCTATCTGAAAAAACGTCATCACCTTCACAACACCCTTTCCCTTTCCATATTGCTCCCCCCTCCCATCCCCCTTTTACCCCCCACCCCCACCTTCCACTGCACGGGGTTGTTAGCACGCGTGCACTACACAGATGTTCATATAGATATAACAGCAGTAGTATTCAAATGCTGTGGTCTCAATTATGTGTGTGTGTGTGTGTGTGTGTGTGTGTGTGTGTGTGTGTGTGTGTGTGTGTGTGTGTGTGTGTGCGCGCGCGCGCGCGCGCGCGCGTGCGTTGTGTGTGTGTGTGTGTGTGTGTGTGTGTGTGTGTGTGTGTGTGTGTGTGTGTGTGTGTGTGAATTTCTCCGATGTCATTTTAATATTCTGTCGTATGGTAATTTTGTGAATTTGTGAATGGTTCCATAACATGAAAGATGTCGCCACTCATGTGATCGCCTTCATCACCATGTTTCCTCTGCTGAATAACGTTATATATTTATTATTTTGTCGTGGAATTTTCCGATTCAGACCAAAGATTAATGATCTGACCTAGGCCTATGCACAGTACCAAAAAGAATGGGTTATACTGTCTTCATTTAAAATTATTTTCTGTTCCAGTTTCTTTCCAAACAATATTGGTGGCTAGCAAGCCATGCGTCACTCAAATTCCAAACCACGCCATTTTCTCCTCATGTATTTCATGTACTCTCTCAAAACATTTTTTTCCCCAAATCTTTTCCAAGCTCCGTTCAATTTCTGTACCACTCTTTGAATGTTTTCCCCCTGTTTAATCAATAAATCTGTCGATGCTCTGGGACTTGAACAGAAATAATGATGAACTGAACCGCTAGATGACCATGACAAACATTAAAGTAACGAGCTTCGACCGGTTGGTGTCTCCAAAGAGCAACAATAAACAAACAACTGAAAAACAAAACTCACACATACACACACAACCATGAAATCTACATTTCACAGCTTTCTTTCTTTGAGGAGTGAATGTGTTCCATATTGTGACAATAACAATTATTTCCATATTGTGACAACAATTATTGTCGTTGTTTGATTGTCGTCATATTGTGACAATAACAATTATTGCCGTTGTTTGATTGTCGCATATTGTGACAGTAACAATTATTGCCATTGTTTGATTGTCGCCATATTGTGACAATAACAATTATTGCCGTTGTTTGATTGTCGCCATATTGTGACAATAACAATTATTCCATATTGTGACAACAATTATTGTCGTTGTTTGATTGTCGCCATATTGTGACAATAACAATTATTGCCGTTGTTTGATTGTCGCTATATTGTGACAATAACAATTATTGCCATTGTTTGATTGTCGTCATATTGTGACAATAACAAGTATTGCCGTTGTTTGATTGTCGTCATATTGTGACAATAACAATTATTGCCATTGTTTGATTGTCGTTATATTGTGACAATAACAATTATTTCCGTTGTTTGATTGTCGTCATATTGTGACAATAACAATTATTGCCGTTGTTTGATTGTCTCATATTGTGACAATAACAATTATTTCCGTTGTTTGATTGTCTCATATTGTGACAATAACAATTATTGCCGTTGTTTGATTGTCGTCCAGCTTCCGCATTTGCACACGCACCTCGCGCGTACACACATACAAATGCACGTGCGTGTAGACTGATGAATACACGTACGCACACACTGCCACCAGAATAACAAACTTGGGTGTGAGACACCATGTCCGTAGGAGTCTCAGAACGACAGAACGTTAATCCTCACCCCTACGGTCCACTGGTGTCCACTGTGTCCATTCCTGCACGATCCAACTTTACTGATCTGTTTTCCCAAACTTTTCGTTTAGATACGATAGGGCACCGATGCATTCTCTGTGTGTTCAGATATTTATATCTTTGAGAAATACAATATGATCTAGATACCGTGTTCTTTGAGAAATACAATACGATCTACATACCGTGTTCTTTGAGAAATACAATACGATCTACATACCGTGTTCTTTGAGAAATACAATACGATCTACATTCCGTGTTCTTTGAGAAATACAAGACGATCTATATACTGTGTTTTTTTTTTTAGAAATGCGATATGACCTACATACCCTGTTGTCTGTTCTCTCTCTCTCTCTCTCTCTCTCTCTCTCTCTCTCTCTCTCTCTCTCTCTCTCCTCTCTCTCTCTCTCTCCCTGCAGCCCTGTATGTCTCTGTCTCTCACTCGTTCTGTCTCTCTGTCTTTTCTATCATTTTATTTCAGGAGGTTTCAGTGACTTTTATATTCTCTTTCTACCTGTTGATGGAGGAAAAAGTACAAACACGCTTAAAGATAGAGCAGACGACAAAGACAATGGAGAGAGAGAGAGAGAAGAGAGAGAGAGAGAGAGAGAGAGAGAGTGAGAGAGCGAGAGAGAGAGAGAGAGAGAGAGAGAGAGAGAGGAGGGAGGGAGGGAGGGAGAGAGAGATTATTGTTATCACCAACAGGTTTCCATATTTCATAAGGTAAAGATATGTTGCTGTTTTCAAGAGCATTAGTCCATTCAGCTTCATCAAAACAAAAAAAAAAGAAAAGAAAAAAAGTGAATACTTTTGACCGCCTAGGCCTTGTAATGAGGACTGTCAGCATCACATATACAGTCCAACCATTTATATGTGAGATATCTGGATATGACACATACTATCCAACCAATTACATGTGAGATATCTGGATATGACACATGCAATCCAACCAATTACCATGGGAGATATCTGGATATGACCATACAATCGAACCAATTACCATGGGAGATATCTGGATATGACACATACAATCGAACCAATTACATGTGAGATATCTGGATATGACACATACAATCGAACCAATTACATGTGAGATATCTGGATATGACACATACAATCCAACCAATTACATGCGAGATATCTGGATATGACACATACAATCGAACCAATTACATGTGAGATATCTGGATATGACACATACAATCCAACCAATTACATGTGAGATATCTGGATATGACACATACAATCGAACCAATTACCATGGGAGATATCTGGATATGACACATACAATCGAACCAATTACCATGTGAGATATCTGGATATGACACATACAATCGAACCAATTACATGTGAGATATCTGGATATGACACATACAATCCAACCAATTACATGTAAGATATCTGGATATGACGCATACAATCGAACCAATTACATGTGAGATATCTGGATATGACACATACAATCGAACCAATTACATGTGAGATATCTGGATATGACACATACAATCCAACCAATTACCATGTGAGATATCTGGATATGACACATACAATCGAACCAATTACCATGTGAGATATCTGGATATGACACATACAATCCAACCAGTTACATGTGAGATATCTGGATATGACACATACAAATCCAACCAATTACCATGTGAGATATCTGGATATGAGACATACAATCCAACCAGTTACATGTGAGATATCTGGATATGACACATACAATCCAACCAATTACCATGTGAGATATCTGGATATGACACATACAATCCAACCAATTACCATGTGAGATATCTGGATATGACACATACAATGGAACCAATTACCATGTGAGATATCTGGATATGACACATACAATGGAACCAATTACCATGGGAGATATCTGGATATGACACATACAATGGAACCAATTACCATGTGAGATATCTGGATATGACACATACAATCCAACCAATTACCATGTGAGATATCTGGATATGACACATACAATCGAACCAATTACCATGGGAGATATCTGGATATGACACATACAATCGAACCAATTACCATGTGAGATATCTGGATATGACACATACAATCGAACCAATTACCATGGGAGATATCTGGATATGACACATACAATCGAACCAATTACCATGGGAGATATCTGGATATGAGAACATACAATCCAACCAATTACCATGGGAGATATCTGGATATGACACATACAATCCAACCAATTACCATGGGAGATATCTGGATATGACACATACAATCCAACCAATTACCATGGGAGATATCTGGATATGACACATACAATCCAACCAATTACCATGGGAGATATCTGGATATGACACATACAATCCAACCAGTTACATGTGAGATATCTGGATATGACACATACAATCCAACCAATTACCATGGGAGATATCTGGATATGACACATACAATCGAACCAATTACCATGTGAGATATCTGGATATGACACAAACAATCCAACCAATTACCATGGGAGATATCTGGATATGACACATACAATCCAGCCAATTACCATGGGAGATATCTGGATATGACGAATCCACGAAAACGAACAGATGCATTTTTTTGTATGAAGATCGTACAATTCTTTTTACAGAAGACGAAAGCGGAATATTTTTTGTATTAAAAAAGAAACACTCCCTGAAATCAAACCCATGTTGAATTTTCAAAACACAAACTGAAAATGGATAGTGACAAGCCCCAGTAGTCGTTGGAACCCTGTCACTGTCAGGTCTAACGTTCTTTATTTGAACTCCCTATCTTCAAAAGTGTATTCATACTAGATGTATGTAGAACTATTGCTTACGATTTATGAAAACTGTATCTTTGATTCTTGCAACAACGAAACACAAGAATGTTTTCTCATCTCCTTAAGACCAATTCCCAGCGACGACAATCATATTGAAAAGCATCTGTTACGTCTCACAGACTTGTCTTGAGACACGTGCAAAATGTAGCATCTACGTAATGCAGCTGACATGAAAATCAAGGAAACTTGTAACAATGTTCAAGAAATCACTATGATCTATCAAATACAATCAAAGATCGCTCAAAAACAAAAATCAAATAAAATTGGAAATGAAATGAGGCAGGAACAGTAAACAATAAACAAGTGGGGTAACTATTGCTCCCATAAGAAAACCTAACACAGGTAACTTTATTCAAGACTGGCACAGCCTTTAAACTTGAATAAAGTCAGACAAATACATAGACAAACAATCTAATAGTGTGGGGGAAAAAATGGCAGGCCAACTCAACTGTCTTCAAGTAATGACTTGTCAAATGATTTGGACTTTAGAGGGGGGGGGGGGGGGGTGTTGAAGATGGAGAAACTGGGAACATGAAATTAAGAAAAAATAATTAACAAATATGAAAAACCCTTCACTAGCTACATAAGGGAACCATCGTAATCCCCTTTGAAGGCAGATATATTTGTATTGCCTGCTCCAAGGCCTTTGTCCGCTGGATCGGAACTCATCAGGGAGACACGGCTGGTTGTGTCTGCGCTCCTGGCGTCAATTAGAGACACACCACAGTCCACAATACCGTGGTGTTCTCACCACCAAGGGTGCAAAAAAGAATCCAGTAGCACACGCAAAGCAGCCAGCGAAGGGTAGTAAAGGAAACCAAACGAAAGTGTGGGGAGGAAAAAAAGTTGCTGAAAAACTAATGACATTATACAAATAGTATAAAATGTAGGGGACAATTTTTTGAGCCTACGCTTGAGGATCCACCCAAGGATGCAAGGGAGATCAAAAGACAAACATACAGACGGACAGAAACAAGTAACCTTGATTTAATCGAAACGAAATTGGAAATGAAATGAGGCAGGGAACAGTAAACAATAAACAAGTGGGGTAACTTTTGCTCCCATAAGACATCCTAACACAGAGTAACTTTTATTCAATTCTGGCACAGCCTTTTAAACTTGAATAAAGTCAGACAAATACATAGACGAACAATCTAATAGTGGGGGAAAAAACAAGCGCAGGCCAACAGCTCGACTGCCTTCACAGTAATGACTTGTCAAAGATTTGGACTTTAGGGGGTGGGGAGGGGGGGGTTGAAGATGGAGAAACTGGGAACATGAAATTAAGAAAATATATTACAAATATGAAAACCCTTCACTAGCTGCATAAGGGAACCATCGTAATCCCCTTTGAAGGCAGATATATTTGTATTGCCTGCTCTGAGGCCTTTTGTCCGCTGGATCGGAACTCATCAGGGAGACACGGCTGGTTGTGTCTGCACTCCTGGCGTCAAATAGAGACACACCACAGTCCACAATACCGTGGTGTTCTCACCACCAAGGGTGCAAAAAAGAATCCAGTAGCACCCCGAAAGCAGCCAGCGAAGGGTAGTAAAGGAAACCAAATGAAAATGTGGGGAGGAAAAATAGTTGCTGAAAAACTAAAGACATTAAAAGTTACTCTGTGTTAGGTTTTCTTATGGGAGCAAAAGTTACCCCGCTTGTTTATTGTTTACTGTTCCCTGCCTCATTTCATTTCCAATTTCGTTTCGATTAAATCGAGGTATTTGTTTCTGTCCGTCTGTGTGTTTGTCTTTTGATCTCCCTTGCATCCTTGGGTGGATCCTCAAGCGTAGGCTCAAAGATTGTCCCGTACATTTTATACTATTTGCATAATGTCTTTATTTTTTCAGCAACTTTTTTTCCTCCCCACACTTTCGTTTGGTTTCTTTACTACCCTTCGCTGGCTGCTTTGGGGGTGCTATTGGATTCTTTTTTGCACCCTTGGTGGTGAGAACACCATGGTATTGTGGACTGTGGTGTGTCTCTATTTGACGCCAGGAGCGCAGACACAACCAGCCGTGTCTCCCTGATGAGTTCCGATCCAGCGGACGAAAGGCCTTGGAGCAGGCAATACAAATATATCTGCCTTCAAAGGGGATTACAAAGGTTCCCTTATGCAGCTAGTGAAGGGTTTTCATATTTGTAATATATTTTCTTAATTTCGTGTTCCCAGTTTCTCCATCTTCAACCCTCCCTCCCCCCCCCCCCCCCCCCCCCACTCCCCCTAAAGTCCAAATTTTTGACAAGTCATTACTATGAAGACAGTTGAGTTGTTGGCCTGCGCTTGTTTTTTCCCCCGCTATTAGATTGTTCGTCTATGTATTTGTCTGACTTTATTCAAGTTTAAAAGGCTGTGTCAGTCTTGAATAAAAGTTACCCTGTGTTAGGTTTTCTTATGGGAGCAAAAGTTACCCCACTTGTTTATTGTTTACTGTTCCCTGCCTCATTTCATTTCCAATTTCGTTTCGATTAAATCGAGGTTATTTGTTTCTGTCCGTCTGTGTGTTTGTCTTTTGATCTCCCTTGCATCCTTGGGTGGATCCTCAAGCGTAGGCTCAAAGATTGTCCCGTACATTTTATACTATTTGCATAATGTCTTTATTTTTTCAGCAACTTTTTTTCCTCCCCACACTTTCGTTTGGTTTCCTTTACTACCCTTCGCTGGCTGCTTTGGGGGTGCTATTGGATTCTTTTTTGCACCCTTGGTGGTGAGAACACCATGGTATTGTGGACTGTGGTGTGTCTCTATTTGACGCCAGGAGCGCAGACACAACCAGCCGTGTCTCCCTGATGAGTTCCGATCCAGCGGACGAAAGGCCTTGGAGCAGGCAATACTAATATATCTGCCTTCAAAGGGGATTACGATGGTTCCCTTATGCAGCTAGTGAAGGGTTTTCATATCTGTAATATATTTTCTTAATTTCATGTTCCCAGTTTCTCCATCTTCAACGCCCCCCCCCCCCCCCCCCCTCTAAAGTCCAAATCTTTGACAAGTCATTACTATGAAGACAATTGAATTGTTGGCCTGCGCTTGTTTTTTTTCCTCCACTACTAGATTGTTGTCTATGTATTTGTCTGACTTTATTCAAGTTTAAAAGGCTGTGCCAGTCTTGAATAAAAGTTACTCTGAGTTAGGTTTTCTTATGGGAGAAAAAAGTTACCCCACTTGTTTAAAAATCAAATAAGCAGGTGAAATGCTTTCACCCTGTCTTACACCTCAGTAACTAACGAAAACAAACAAACAAAAAAATCTTCCGCACTTTAACCTCTTCTTTTATTTGTTACTATTTCACATCGTGCACGAGCATTTACTAGTTAGACATTAACTTCACAGAAAAACGTACTGTTCAACCGAACGAAAGTGACAAACTGTTAGACCTGACTTTTTACTTTAACCATAACTTTGGAAAGGTGAGTCACCTATTTTGGTGAAATGATAGACTTTGATTCATGTGTTTTCCTATTCTCCAGTCATGAGGTGGGGGCTGACCTCATTATAGGGAGGGGGGTGGGGGAGTCAATAGCAGCGTGTGGCGCTATTCCCAGCTATTGAACTGCTTCACAGATCCGCTGGGAGTTGTGGAGAGAACAGTGTCTCTACATGATCTATAAGTTGTCAGCTCTGACGATCTTCAAATCCTTCTTGCTGGCTGTTTAAGCCGTTTTGAAACGCTATCTGATTGACCTTTGGCGTGTTCGATGCAGAGAGGCTATCGACCTGCCCTCATCGATCCTCTGTCTGGAACATCAACACCGACCGTCAGTCACAGTCGGCAGCAAGCAGTAGATGACTGCCTTCACTGCAGTAAATGACTGCCTTCACTGCCTTCACTGCAGTAGATGACTGCCTTCACTGCCCTCACTGCAGTAGATGACTGCCTTCACTGCAGTAGATGACTGCCTTCACTGCAGTAGATGACTGCCTTCACTGGCTTCACTGCAGTAGATGACTGCCTTCAATGCTGTAGATGACTGCCTTCACTGCAGTAGATGACTGTCTCTCACTGCAGTAGATGACTGCCTTCACTGCAACAGTGGATAACTGCCTTCATTGCAAGCAGTAGATGACTGTCTTCACTGCAATAGATGACTGCCTTCACTGCAGTAAGTGGCTGCCTTCACAGCAGTAGATGACTGTCTTCACTGCAGTAGATGACTGCCTTCACTGCGCTGTGTGCAAGCAGTAGATGACTGCCTTCACTGCAAGCAGTAGATGACTGCCTTCACTGCAGTAGATGACTGCCTTCACTGTGTAGATGACTGCCTTCACTGCAGTAGATGACTGCCTTCACTGCAGTAGATGACTGCCTTCACTGATGACTGCCTTCACTGCAAGCAGTAGATGACTGCCTTCACTGCAGTAGATGGCTGCCTTCACTGCGGCATCAAGCAGCAGATGACTGCCTTCACTGCAGTAGATGACTGCCTTCACTGCAGTAGATGACTGCCTTCACTGCGGCATCAAGCAGTAGATGACTGCCTTCACTGCAGCAGATGACTGCCTTCACTGCAGTAGATGACTGCCTTCACTGCGGCAGCAAGCAGTAGATGACTGTCCCTTTACTGCAGCAGCAAGCAGTAGATGACTGCCTTCACTGCGCTGTGGGAAAACGGGGCCCAGCGGTTAACGCTTCGTCTGGTAAACGTGACAATTCAAGGGTTGTAGTTCGAATCCCGCATCCTCCTTACCCATCCCCCCTTCCCCACTCCTGGCGCTTCCTTGCTCCACTCCTGGCCCTTCCTTGCTCCACTCCTGGCCCTTCCTTGCTCCACTCCTGGCCCTTCCTTGCTCCACTCCTGGCCCTTCCTTGCTCCACTCCTGGCCCTTCCTTGCTTACACCTTGCACTTTCCTCCTTCGTCACACCATCAACTTCACTTTCCCATGTGCCTC
>CM065717.1:101689886-101709886 GCA_033310375.1 Conus canariensis | reverse complement strand
TACTAACAGCATGTCGGATAATACGCAACAAATGTACCCAATCTTTGAAATGCTACTGATACCCATATTTTCTTCTTCTTCTTCTTCTTCTTCTTCTTCTTCTTCTTCTTCTTCTTCTTCTTCTTCTTCTCTCTCTCTCTGCTCTAAATACTAAAAAAAAAAAACCCCATAAGAAATGTACATTTGATGCTTTATGTTTTGTTTATGTATTCATACTGCTCTATGCTTTGGGAAAAAGAAATTTAAAAAAAAAAAGAAAAAAAAAGCCATCATGATAAAGTGTTATACATCAAGATTTTTCTGATTCGAGACTAAAATATACATATTCTAAGGAATCCAACACATAAAGTCCATAGTTGAATGGACTTTATGTGTTGGATTCCTTAGAATATGTATATTTTAGTCTCGAATCAGAAAAATCTTGATGTATAACACTTTATCATGATGGCATTTTGTGTGTGTGTGGTGTGTGTGTGTGTGTGTGTGTGTGTGTGTGTGTGTGTGTGTGTGTGAGTGTGTGTGTGTGTGGATGAGAGAGAGAGTGTGTGTGTGTGTGTGTGTATGCACATGAGATAGTGTGTGTGTGTGTGTGTGTGTGTGTGTGTGTGTGTGTGTGTGTGTGTGTGTGTGTGTGTGTGTGTGTGTGTGTGGGTGTGTTGTTGTGTGTGTGTAATGTGTGTGAGAGTGTGTGTGTGTGCTTTGCTGGGTGGTGCATACTTGACTGTGTATGTGTGTGTGTGGAAGGAACAATAGAAATATAAAAGTGTAAAATGGATGGGAGCGCCAATGGTGTGATGGCTTATTGTTTTTGAATGTGCAGATTCCTGATGAAGGCTGAAAAGCCGAACATTTGAAAAAGGAAAAATGAAATAAAGTGGAAGAAACAGGCACGGGCATGTGGATTTCTTTACGTCTTAATATATATATATATATATATATATATATATATATATATATGCGTGTGTGTGTGTGTGTGTGTATGTGTGGTGTGTGTGTGTGTGTGTATACAGAGAGAGAGAGAGAGAGAGAGAGAGAGAGAGAGAGAGAGAGAGAGAGCATTTGTCTAAATGAAGTTTTTAAAAAAAAAAAAAGAAAAGAAGAAAGAAAATCGGCTAACAGACCTGTTTTCCACGTCTTGCCCTGACTGAAGAGAAAGAGTTACAGTGAAACAATCCACGTCTTGCCCTGACTGAAGAGAAAGAGTTACAGTGAAACAATCCACGTCTTGCCCTGACTGAAGAGAAAGAAAGAGTTACAGTGAAACAATCCACGTCTTGCCCTGACTGAAGAGAAAGAAAGAGTTACAGTGAAACAATCCACGTCTTGCCCTGACTGAAGAGAAAGAAAGAGTTACAGTGAAACAATCCACGTCTTGCCCTGACTGAAGAGAAAGAAAGAGTTACAGTGAAAACAATCCACGTCTTGCCCTGACTGAAGAGAAAGAAAGAGTTACAGCGAAACAATCCACGTCTTGCTCTGACTGAAGAGAAAGAGTTACAGTGAAACAATCCACGTCTTGCTCTGACTGAAGAGAAAGAGTTACAGTGAAACAATCCACGTCTTGCTCTAACTGAAGAGAAAGAGTTACAGTGAAACAATCCACGTCTTGCTCTAACTGAAGAGAAAGAGTTACAGTGAAACAATCCACGTCTTGCTCTGACTGAAGAGAAAGAAAGAGTTACAGTGAAACAATCCACGTCTTGCTCTGACTGAAGAGAAAGAGTTACAGTGAAACAATCCACGTCTTGCCCTGACTGAAGAGAAAGAGTTACAGTGAAACAATCCACGTCTTGCCCTGACTGAAGAGAAAGAGTTTACAGTGAAACAATCCACGTCTTGCCCTGACTAAGAGAAAGAGTTACAGTGAAACAATCCGGAGAACAACGGAAACCAAAGTAACCCATAGACACACGAACGAAGATAAGCATTGAAAAAAAGAAAATGATGCAAGTAAAGATACACGCCTCGGCTGACCTTGTTTACTGTGACTAATAACCCTGGAAAAAAATCAGAAATAAACAAACAAAAAAAATGAACAAGAGAGAGAGAGAGAGAGAGAGAGAGAGGAGAGAGAGGAGAAGAGAGAGAGAGAGAGAGATGCGCATAGATACACATACTGATACTGGATAGGTAGATAGATGTGGTGTGTGTGTGTGTGTGTGTGTGTGTGTGTGTGTGTGTGTGTGTGTGTGTGTGTGTGTGTGTGAGTGAGTGAGTGTTTAGATGGATGTGTGTGTACAATGTAGTTTACAGCTGTGTTGCACAGAATTTGATTTCCAATTGTTATCATCCAGATAGTTTTCACACATTTATTATGAGTTCAATTTTAAACATTGATTCTAGGCATCGAAAAAATGAACTGAGTGATTTTTGACGTATTATCTGATATGTGTTGAAATGATTAACATTCAATTAATTAATTTTGACTAGTTAAGACCGTGAATAGAAATGACATTACTGAAAATGTAAGACACACACACACACACACACACACACACACACACACACACACACACACACACACACACACACCACGCACGCGCGCGCGCGCGCTCACACACTCGCTCGCGCGCACGTGCGCGCGCGCGCACACACACATACACACACACACACACACACGCACACACACACACACACACACACACACACACACACACACCACACACACACACACACGCACGCACGCACGCACGCACGCACATACACATATACATATATATATATACCCAACCAGATAAACATCCGCAAATTTGGTTATGATAGAGAGTCATGTAAGAAAGTGGATTAAATTAAGAAATCAATAATGAAATGAACTATAAAAGTAGGAAATACATAAAAAATAACACTCTTTACTCTGAAAATATTGTAATTTTTGCTATGCATGTACATACACACTCATACAACCAGACACACATACATACAGATTCTTTTTACACGTAGATGCACACACCAACATCCACTTTCCCGGACGACGACCACCACCATCACCCCACATCCACACACGCACGGGTCTGATCAAGTCAGTATATAGTAACAGTTAATAGTGTAGAAGTGTATAATATCATTTATTCAATAACTCTTTGGGCTTGTTGATAAGACTGTTTCTTGTTCTGTGTTTTGGATTTGGAAAACCGAATGTACCAATAGCAGTAGAGGATGACTATGATTATTCACAATCTTTCTTGCCTTCACTCTCACACAACGTTCATACAGTTCAGTTAGATTTATTTACCTGTGTCACACTCACCATCTTTTGGCGCAAATTTACCAATCTGTTTAAAACATTCTTATTTCTAAAACGTAAAAGAAAACGTCAAAATGGATTGAATAAAACAGTGATTCAAAACAAGGACTTGTGAACCAATGTGGTTGCGTCTTAGTTTTTTTGTAGAAAATAATCCGTGACTGGCACTTTCTGTTAATATGAATCGTATGGGATATAAAGCTGAAGATTTGTTTGTAACTTTGTTCATTTGGTGGTGGTGGGGGGGGGGGGGGGGGGGGAGAAGACAGTATTTTTACTACTTACCATTTCCTCCCACTTCTCTTGATGTATTGTCCCAAACAGCAGAGAGAATATCTCTGTTGGCATGATTACGGTCATTTTGTGTGTGTGTGTGTGTGTAAATGAATGATCTTAACCTTAGGGCAGCGATCAGTGTCTCGTCAAGGTTAGAAAGAAAGATAACAAGCGTACAAAATCAGGGAAGGAGTTCGGTCCCTTCACCCGGACGGCAGGGGAAAGTACGGTTTGCACGACGGGCCAAATCACGGCTCTCTTCACACGGGTCGGGCCGGGTGCGCTACGCACGGCTTTGGCCGTCGCCTGTAAGCTGGAATAGAGAGGAACCGGAGCAGGGTTTTTTTTCTCCCGGACGGACGGCGCACGGCACAGCCGGTTCCAGGTCCACCATGCACACAGCCTAACGCTACTCCGGGTCCACCACGCACACAGCCTAACGCTACTCCGGGTCCACCATGCACACAGCCTAACGCTACTCCGGGTCCACCATGCACACAGCCTAACGCTACCCCGGGTCCACCACGCACACAGCCTAACGCTACTCCGGGTCCACCATGCACACAACTAACGCTACTCCGGGTCCACCATGCACACAGCCTAACGCTACCCGGGTCCACCACGCACACAGCCTAACGCTACTCCGGGTCCACCATGCACACAACCTAACGCTACTCCGGGTCCTACCATGCACACAACCTAACGCTACTCCGGGTCCACCATGCACACAGCCTAACGATACTCCGGGTCCACCATGCACACAACCTAACGCTACTCCGGGTCCACCATGCACACAGCCTAACGCTATCAACATGCATGCTTTGTGTCAGGCGTTACACTGCAGCTAATAAACCGTGAGAAAACACAGAGAGAGAGAGAGAGAGAGAGAGAGAGAGAGACGCACGCGCACGCGCACGCACACACACACACACACCACACACACACACACACACACACCACAAAAAGAGAGAGAGAGAGAGAGAGAGAGAGAGAGAGAGAGAGAGAGAATTATTTCTTGTTGCCTCCGGCTAAAACAAAACCAGACGGGCGAGGAGGTTACTCAGAAATTTTATGCTACGCGTCAGGGTTTTTTTTTTTTTTTTTTACAATTTCTTTCTTTTCTTCTTTAACAAAACAAAGCAATATTATGAGCATATATAGCAAGTTCAGAGTATCTATTCTGCAGAGACGACAAACAGCGAAACAAAACAATGCAATATCATATACTGCAGAGATGACAAACAGCGAAACAAACAATGCACTATCATATACTGCAGAGATGACAAACAGCGAAACATAACAATGCAATATCATATACTGCAGAGATGACAAACAGCGAAACAAAACAATGCACTATCATATACTGCAGAGATGACAAACAGCGAAACATAACAATGCAATATCATATACTGCAGAGATGACAAACAGCGAAACAAACAATGCACTATCATAAAAAAAAAAAAAAAAAAAAAAAAAAAAAAAAAAAAAAAAAAAAAAAAAAAAAAAAAAAAAAAAAAAAAAAAAAAAAAAAAAAAAAAAAAAAAAAAAAAAAAAAAAAAAAAAAAAAAAAAAAAAAAAAAAAAAAAAAAAAAAATTTTTTTTTTTTTTTTTTTTTTTTTTTTTTTTTTTTTTTTTTTTTTTTTTTTTTTTTTTTTTGGTGGGGGATAAATAAAAAATTAAAAGGTGGGGGGGGGAAAAAAGAAAGGGGAAAGGTGGGGGGAAAAAATAACAAATGAAAAAAAGGGGGGGGGAAAAAAAAGAAAATTTTTTAGGTGGGGGATAAATAAAGAAATGATAAAGGTGGGGGGATAAGATAAGAAATACAAGGTGGGGGGATAAAAAAGAAAAGGGGGGGGATAAATAAAGAATGTAAAGGTGGGGGATAAATAAAGAAATGATAAAGGTGGGGGGATAAAAAAGAAATGATAAAGGTGGGGGATAAAGAAATGATAAAGGTGGGGGGATAAAAAGCAAATGATAAAGGTGGGGGGGATAAATAAGAAGAATTAAAGGTGGGGGGGATAAATAAAGAAATGATAAAGGTGGGGAGGATAAATAAAGAAATGGATAAAGGTGGGGAGGATAAATAAAGTAATGAAAAAAGGTGGGGAGGGTAAATAAAGAAATGATAACGGTGGGGGATAAAGAAAGAAATGATAAAGGTGGGGGATAAAGAAAGAAATGATAAAGGTGGGGGGATAAATAAAGAAATGATAAAGGTGGGGGGATAAAGAAAGAATGATAAAGGGGGGGGATAAATAAAAGAAATGATAAAGGTGGGGGATAAAGAGAAATGATAAAGATGGGGGGATAAAGAAAGAAAATGATAAAGGTGGGGGGATAAAGAAAGAAATGATAAAGGTGGGGGGATAAAAAAGAAAATGATAAAGAAATGTGGGGGATATAATAAAGAAATGATAAAGGTGGGGGAATAAATAATGAATGATAAAGGTGGGGGGGATAAAGAAAGAAATGATAAGGTGGGGGGATAAAGAAAGAAATGATAAAGGTGGGGGGATAAAGAAAGAAATGATAAAGGTGGGGGGATAATAAAGAAATGATAAAGGTGGGGGAATAATAAAGAAATGATAAGGTGGGGGGATAAAGAAGGAAATGATAAAGGTGGGGGGATAAAGAATGATAAAGGTGGGGGGATAAAGAATTGATAAAGGTGGGGAGATAAATAAAGGAAATGATAAAGGTGGGGGGATAAATAAGAAATGATAAAGGTGGGGGATAAATAAAGAAATGATAAAGGTGAGGGGGATAAAGAAATGATAAGTGGGGGGATAAAGAAAGAATGATAAAGGTGGGGGATAAAGAAATGATAAAGGTGGGGGGATAAAGAAATGATAAAGGTGGGAGGATAAAGAAATGATAAAGGTGGGAGGATAAAGAAATGATAAAGGTGGGAGGATAAAGAAATGATAAAGGTGGGAGGATAAAGGAAATGATAAGGTGGGGAGGATAAAGGAATGATAAAGGTGGGAGGATAAAGGAATGAGAAAGGTGGGAGGATAAAGGAATGATAAAGGTGGGAGGGATAAAGGAATGATAAGGTGGGAGGATAAAGGAATGATAAAGGTGGGAGGATACAAGGAAATGAGAAAGGTGGGAGGATAAAGGAATGATAAAGGTGGGAGGATAAAGGAATGAGAAAGGTGGGGGGATAAGATTGATAAAGGTGGGAGGATAACAGAATGCGAAAGGTGGGGAGGATAACAGGAATGAGAAAGGGTGGGGATAAAGAAATGAAAAGGTGGGAGGATAAAGGAATATAAGGTGGGAGGATAAAGGCAATGAAAGGTGGGATAAAGGAATGATAGGTGGGAGGTATAAAAGAATGAAAAGGTGGGGGATAAAGAAATGATAAAGGTGGGAGGATAAGAAAATGATAAAGGTGGGGGGATAAAGGGAATGATAAGGTGGGAGGACTAAGAGATGAGAACAGGTGGAGGATAAAGGCATCGATAAGGTGGGAGGATAAAGAAATGAAAAGGTGGGGGATAAAGGAATTGAAACGGTGGGGGATAAAGAATGATAAAGGTGGGAGGATAACAGCAAATGATCAAAGGTGGGAGGATAAAGGAATAGAAAGGGGGGGGATAAAGAAATGATAAAGGTGGGAGGATAAAGCAACATGATAAAGGTGGGAGGTAAAGACAATGATAAAGGTGGGGGATAAAGGATGATCAAGGTGGGAGGATAAAGGAATGATAAGGTGGGGGATTATCACAGACAATGCACTAACGGTGGGGGATAAAAACTGCTAAGTGGGGCGATACGAACATTGCATACAGGTGGGGCATACACGGATGATTAAATGTGGGGGGATACGAATGATAAAGCGTTATGATCGAGGCATACACTGCCCAAAGATAACGTGGGGGGATAAAGACAATTGATAAGGTGGGGGGATCAAGCTCATCACTTATTTTTCACCCTCACCATTACCACTATTTTCTTCACCACCCTCCCATCACCCTTATTTTTCTTCACCCTCCTCCCATCACCCTTATTTTTCACCCTCCCTCCCATCACCCTTATTTTTTCACCCTCCCATCACCCTTATTTTTTCACCCTCCCATCACCCTTATTTTTTCACCCTCCATCACCCTTATTTCTTCACCCTCCCATCACCCTTATTTCTTCACCCTCCCATCGCCCTTATTTTTTCACCCTCCCATCACCCTTATTTCTTCACCCTTCCATCGCCTTATTTCTTCACCCTCCCATCCCCTTATTTTTTCACCCTCCCATCGCCCTTTTTTTTCACCCTCCCATCACCCTTATTTCTTCACCCTCCCATCACCCTTATTCTTCACCTTCCATCCTATTTTTCACCCTCCCATCACCCTTATTTTTTCACCCTCCCATCGCCCTTATTTTCTTCACCCTTCCATTCACCTTATTTTTCACCCTATCCCCTTTTTTCACCCCCATCACCCTTATTATCTTCACACCTTATTCACCCCCCCACCACCTTATTTTTCACCCCCATCGCCCTTTATTTTCACCTCCCATCACCCTTATTCACCCCCCATCACCCTTATTACTCTTCACCCTACCTCCATCACACCCTTATTTCTCATATCACCCTTATTCCACCCTCCATCACCCTTATTTTTCACCCTCCATCACCCTTATTCACCCTCCCATCACCCTTATTCACCTCCATACACCCTTATTCACCTCCCATCCCCTTATTCTTCACCCTCCCATCACCCTTATTCACCCCCCATCACCATTATTCACCTCATATCACCCTTATTCACCTCCCATCACCTTATTCACCTCATATCACCCTTATTCACCCCCATCACCCTTATTCACCCCCCATCACCTTATTCACCTCATATCACCCTTATTCACCTCCCATCACCCTTATTCACCCCCATCACCCTTATTCACCCCCTCACCATTATTCACCTCATATCACCCTTATTCACCTCCCATCACCCTTATTCACCTCCCATCACCCTTATTCACCTCCCATCACCCTTATTCACCCCCATCCCCTTATTCACCTCAATCACCCTTATTCACCTCCATCACCTTATTCACCTCATATCACCCTTATTCACCTGTATCACCCTTATTCACCTCCCATCACCCTTATTCACTATCACTCATTATCACCCTATACATTTTCACCCCATCACCCTTATTCACCTCATATCACCTTATTCACCTCTATCACCCTTATTCACCTCATTCACCCTTATTTCACCCTCCTCCCATCGCCTTATTCACCTCATATCACCCTTAATTTTTCACCCTCCCTCCCATCGCCATTATTCACCTCATATCACCCTTATTTTTTCACCCTCCCTCCCATCGCCCTTATTCACCTCATATCACCCTTAATGTTTCACCCTCCCTCCCATCGCCTTTATTCACCTCATATCACCCTTATTTTTTCACCCTCCCTCCCATCGCCCTTATTCACCTCATATCCACCTTAATTTTCACCCTCCCTCCCATCGCCCTTATTCACCTCATATCACCCTTAATTTTTCACCCTCCCTCCCATCGCCATTATTCACCTCATATCACCCTTAATTTTCACCCTCCCTCCCATCGCCCTTATTCACCTCATATCACCCTTAATTTTCACCCTCCCTCCCATCGCCCTTATTCACCTCATATCACCCTTAATTTTCACCCTCCCTCCCATCGCCCTCACTCATATCACCTTATTTTTCCACCCTCCCATCGCCCTTATTTTTCCACCCTCCCATCACCCTTATTTTTTTTACCCTCCCATTACCTTCATTTTTTCACCCTCCCATCACCCTTGTTTTTTCACCCACCCTCCCATCACCCTTAATTTTTCACCCTCCCTCCCATCGCCCTTATTTTTCCACCCTCCCATCACCCTTATTTTTTTTACCCTCCCATTACCTTCATTTTTTCATCCTCCCATCTTTTTGAACAAAACAAACAAACAATCTCTATAGTCATGTTACACTTGACACACCCGTCTCTATATTTTTTCTCAATCTCATCGTTTGGACATGATGTCTAGCAAAACCGACGGCAATTAATTAGATGCATGTTAATGATATAAGAGATCTGACATGATTTGTTGTTGGATGTGTGGATGACACCTGAAAAAAATGGAGACTTTGTTCCAATGTCATTTACACACACACACACACACACACACACACACACACACACACACACACAAGACATAAAAACGAAAAATGTATTGCATCGTCTGAACTCTGATCACACTATGAGCAATGCCTATTAGGCTCACTGTTCCAACACCAATGTTCGGCATTCCGTAAACAATGTACCCTTAATGCGAACTTTTTCACAGCTTGTCTCATTTGTTTATATGTAATGGATGATTAATATTTCTCTGGTTCGAATACGGGTTGCAATGAAAAATACGTTTATATTCATCGTTGTTTTCTATGTCCCAATGCCAGTATTGTTTATAACGTCAAATGAACCAGTCCTGATATTCCAGTATTGTTTATAACGTGGTATGAACCACGTTTATATTCATCGTTGTTTTCTATGTCCCAATGCCAGTATTGTTTATAACGTCAAATGAACCAGTCCTGATATTCCAGTATTGTTTATAACGTGGTATGAACCACGTTTATATTCATCGTTGTTTACTATGTCCCAATGCCAGTATTGTTTATAATGTGAAATGAACCAGTCCTGGTATTCCAGTATTGTTTATAACGTGAAATGAACCAGTCCTGACATTCCAGTATTGTTTATGACGTGAAATGAACTAGTCCTGGTATTCCAGTATTGTTTATAACGTGAAATGAACCAGTCCTGACATTCCAGTATTGTTTATGGCGTGAAATGAACCAGTCCTGGTATTCCAGTATTGTTTATAACGTGAAATGAACCAGTCCTGGTATTCCAGTATTGTTTATAACGTGAAATGAACCAGTCCTGACATTCCAGTATTGTTTATGACGTGAAATGAACCAGTCCTGATGTTCCAGTATTGTTTATAACGTGAAATGAACCAGTCCTGATGTTCCAGTATTTAGCCTTGTCCATCGCCTGCCCCTTGACACAACCAGACCATTTCAAGCCCATTTCTATTAGACTGTGCTTTGTTGCCCAGTCGTCTTTTCCTGATTCTAACGCCAACACATTTTCACATGCTTGCGTGCAGATTCTGTTCATCCGTCATCTTACTAACCTGATCCAGTGTTTGACCCTTTCTACAGCAGATCCAATAACACGAGGACATCTGGCAGTTTCTTCTCAAGTTATTTTCAGACGAGTGCAATGGCACACCCACAAGTCGTTTGTTAGAAAGGTACGCACTTTCTCTATTTCCTTTATATTTCCCAATCCCCAAATTTCTGCTGCATGAGTTGAAATCGGTTCAGTCTGTGTGCATCAAACAATTTCCAGTGAATGCATGGAGCGATTGTTCCGAGATTTCAGGAATGACTTGTGGATTTTCACAACTCTTTCCTTTTCTACTTAGATCCGCGAAAGCGGTACTAACACTTAGTTTTGTAGTGATTGTCGTCCCCAACTATAATAGATGTTTATCATTTGTATGTCTTCATGTCCATGATCCATCTTCACCTGACTCCAAGACATCCACCCTTCCTGAAAACTATATCTGTTTTATCCTCCTATCTCCCTTTATCTACTTTAACCTCTAAATATGACCTGTTTGTTTTCTTTTTCTTTTCTTTTTGAGATTATTTAATCAATTCTGCAGACCTTCGATCGAAATTGAGAACAGTATTACATCATCTGCCCTGTTTCTGAATGCCATGTTTTCCGGGTTTGAATAAGTAACAAACAAGTAGGGTAAGTCTTGCTCCCATGTTGAAATAGATACATGTCCGTAACTCCCATAATTCCAAAGTTATGGGCGTATATCTATTTCATCATTGAGAGCAAGAGTTACTCTTCTTGTTCGTTATTTACTGCTTACTGTTCCCTGCTTCATTTACGATTTTCTTGTCCGATTTGATTCGCATTGATTTAAAAAAAAAGAAGAAGAAAAAGTGAACATTATTGGATTTAGCAAACAGCCTTGTTGAACCCTTTTTGACCGCCCCCAAAATCAGAATACAATTGTTGACCTCTCACTCATAGAGTGACTGAATTGTAACTTCCTTGCAGTGACGTGTATAGGTTGCCATCAAATTATTTGACCTGTTAAACCGGTCACTATAAAAAGCATACCTATATTCATGAACACTATTTGACCTGTTAAACCGGTCACTATAAAGAGCGTACCTATATTCATCAAACTATTTGACCTGTTAAACCGGTCACTATAAAGAGCGTACCTGTATTCATCAACACTATCTGACCTGTTCAAACCGGTCTCTATAAAGAGCATACCTGTATTCATCAACACTATTTGACCTGTTAAACCGGTCTCTATAAAGAGCATACCTGTATTCATCGACACTATTTGACCTGTTAAACCGGTCACTATAAAGAGCATACCTGTATTCATCAACACTATTTGACCTGTTAAACCGGTCACTATAAAGAGCATACCTGTATTCACCGACACTATTTGACTGTTAACGGTCACTATAAGAGCATACCTGTATTCACGACACTTTGACGTTAACGGTCATATAAAGAGCATACCTGTATTCACCGACACTATTTGACCTGTTAAACCGGTCACTATAAAGAGCATACCTGTATTCACCGACACTATTTGACCTGTTAAACCGGTCACTATAAAGAGCATACCTGTATTCACCGACACTATTTGACCTGTTAAACCGGTCACTATAAAGAGCATACCTGTATTCACCGACACTATTTGACCTGTTAAACCGGTCACTATAAAGAGCATACCTGTATTCACCGACACTATTTGACCTGTTAAACCGGTCACTATAAAGAGCATACCTGTATTCACCGACACTATTTGACCTGTTAAACCGGTCACTATAAAGAGCATACCTGTATTCACCGACACTATTTGACCTGTTTAAACCGGTCACTATAAAGAGCATACCCATATTCATCGACACTATTTGACCTGTTAAACCGGTCACTATAAAGAGCATACCTGCATTCACTTAAAGCCGAATGGAAGGCCGTTT
Organism: Conus canariensis; assembly: GCA_033310375.1. Lineage (NCBI taxonomy): Eukaryota > Metazoa > Mollusca > Gastropoda > Neogastropoda > Conidae > Conus > Conus canariensis. The sequence goes on along the minus strand of CM065717.1, from coordinate 101,697,286 downwards.
AGCACGTCCATTTTGCGGCCAATGTGAGAAGCTCAGGACTGCTCGTACTTCATTTCCATTCTCAAGAATGTTGTTTTCCAACAAGACCAAAGAGGTGCAGACGCGCCATGTTTTGTCTGATAGGCCTAACAGGTTGTCCCTTTTATCGGGCGGCATAATGTCATATTGCTTCTTAAAATTTCGGCCAGAGGACATTTCGACGAACATAATCGAAGCTATTAATCAACCTGTGAAGGCAGCATACAGTTTACAATCTTTCTCTAAATGTGTTTGAACGAGAGAGAGAGAGAGAGAGGAGAGAGAGAGAGAGAGGAGAGAGAGAGGGGGGGGGAGGGCGGAGGGGGGGGGGGTGAGGGAGGGGAGGATACATGGAATCCCAAATGAAATAAAAGTAAAGCAGAACTATGGTAACAGAGTGCAGCCAGTTTTATGTTCACCGGAAGTAAAACAGAACTATGGTAACAGAGAAACAACAGCCAGTTTTACGTTCACCGGAAGACCGATGTTTAGATCGGGGAAATCCTGATTTGTGTCACCTGTGAATAATTACTCAAAGATTCGAGCTTCGTGTCACCTGTGAATAATTACCCAAAATTCGATCTTTGTGTCACGTGTGAATAATTACCCCAAAATTCGATCTTTGTGTCACCTGTGAATAATTACCCAAAAATTCGATCTTTGTGTCACGTGTGAATAATTACCCCAAAATTCGATCTTTGTGTCACCTGTGAATAATTACCCAAAGATTCGATCTGCGTCTGGTTGGTAGCATGTCAGGCTTCCAACATCCTCTGCCAAGTCGCCTGTTGTCCGCTGATCTTCTCACGCTGTGAACTGTTGAACTGTTGCCGATAGTCAATAAACAGTCGTCTGTTGTCCGCTGATCTTCTCACGCTGTGAACTGTTGAACTGTTGCCGATAGTCAATAAACAGTCGTCTGTTGTCCGCTGATCTTCTCACGCTGTGAACTGTTGAACTGTTGCCATATATAGAGTCAATAAACAGTCGTCTGTTGTCCGCTGATCTTCTCACGCTGTGAACTGTTGAACTGTTGCCATATATAGAGTCAATAAACAGTCGCCTGTTGTCCGCTGATCTCACGCTCTGAACTGTTGCCGATAGTCAATAAACAGTCGCCTGTTGTCCGCTGATCTCACGCTCTGAACTGTTGCCGATAGTCAATAAACAGTCGTCTGTTGTCCGCTGATCTCACGCTCTGAACTGTTGCCGATAGTCAATAAACAGTCGCCTGTTGTCCGCTGATCTTCTCACGCTGTGAACTGTTGAACTGTTGCCGATAGTCAATAAACAGTCGCCTGTTGTCCGCTGATCTTCTCACGCTGTGAACTGTTGAACTGTTGCCGATAGTCAATAAACAGTCGCCTGTTGTCCGCTGATCTCACGCTCTGAATTGTTGAACTGTTGCCATATATAGAGTCAACAAACAGTCGCCTGTTGTCGCTGATCTTCTCACGCTGTGAACTGTTGAACTCTTGCCGATAGTCAATAAACAGTCGCCTGTTGTCCGCTGATCTCACGCTCTGAACTGTTGCCGATAGAATCAATAAACTTTTAAAACCTCCCTAAAGACACATCTTTTCCCTCGGATTGACTAATGATATCCACTGACTACTGTGCGCGTGTTTGCTGATGTTGAGCGCACTCGTCTGTCTGTCTGCGTGTGTGAGGTTTTTTTTTTTTTTTTTTTTCGGCTGTGTGTGTGTGTGTGTGTGTGTGTGTGTGTGTGTGTGTGTGTGCGTGCGCGCGCGCGTGCGCGTGCGTGCGTGCGTGCGTGCGTGCGTGTGTGTGTGTGTGTGTGTGTGTGTGTGTGTGTGCTTTGAATTAGAATTGTAATTTTATCATGTCTTTCTGTAATATGCGCTTTGGGCTCTCGCGAGGTAAAGCGCTTTATAAATATCCTTTTACATTACATTATATTACATTAAACAGTCGCCTGTTGTCCGCTGATCTTCTCACGCTGTGAACTGTTGAACTGTTGCCGATAGTAAACAAACAGTCGCCTGTTGTCCGCTGATCTCACGCTCTGAACTGTTGCCGATAGTCAATAAACAGTCGCTGTTGTCCGCTGATCTTCTCACGCTGTGAACTGTTGAACTTTGCCGATAGTCAATAAACAGTCGCCTGTTGTCCGCTGATCTCACGCTCTGAACTCTTGCCGATAGAGTCAATAAACAGTCGCCTGTTGTCCGCTGATCTCACGCTCTGAACTCTTGCCGATAGAGTCAATAAACCGTTTGTGAGAGTTCTGCTCCCTTGACAAAGGGGGAAATTTAATGTTCTCAGCAGATGAACAAATGCACTCATATTGCAAATCTGGTTATAAAAAAAAAAAAAATTCAATCATAGCAAATGAAAAAAAAAAACAGCCAGCCACCCAATCACCCAACTAAACAATTAAAAAAAAAAACACCAAACAAAAAAATAGCGGAGAAATAAACACTGTAATATCAACATGATACAAATCTGCAGTATTCTTTGGAAGAGCGGGAGAGGTTGAAAAGGATAGGAATAATTTAAAATCGTAGAACTATGAACACGGTTTAAAACTTAATGAAAAAAAAAAAGAAACTGTAAAACTGTAAGAACGGTACACAATTCTAAAGAAGTTGAGAACAATATAAAACCTACAAAACTTTCAACAGTATAAAACTATGAGAACGGTATAAAACGCAACGAACGGGGCACGAATTTGAGCACGGTAAAAACTTTGAAGAAGGGCGGGAAAGTCTGAGACAGTATAAAACCAGAGCGGTGGGCCTGGCTTGCTTCTGCTGTTTGTTCTTCTGAAAGAAACCTGCAATCCGTAATTGCCATTACAGGCCACGTGTTACCCCCTTTCCCTTCCCTTTCCTCCCCCACCCCTCTCCCACCACCTCACTCTTCTTCATCCAAAGATTTCAGTCTTTCCCCTCTCTCTTTCTCTCGCCGTCAAAGAAAAAGAAAAAAACAACCAAACAAAGAGGGGGAAAATCAGGATAGAGTGAACAGAAAACAAAAGAAAGAGGGACAGAAAGAAATGGGGGAAAGAACAGATAGAAAAGAAAGGGAATACAAAAATAAAAACTTTAATTTCTCTCCGTCTGGGTAAAACAACATCATACCCCTTCCCCCACCCCAATCACCACCACCGCTGGTAACCCCCCCCCCCCTCCGTCTTTCCCTCCTCTCACGCACTTCTCTCCCTCTTCCCCTCCTCGGGCGGTCGCGGAGAGAGAGAGAGAGAGAGAGAGAGAGAGAGAGAGAGAGAGAGAGAGAGCCTTACGTAAGTGCGCGCAGCACAGTGACGAAGACAGAGCTGTCTCTGACAGAGGTCCATAGGCTGTATTTTCTTTTGTTCTGTTATCAAAAATTAATGTATTTAAATGGATTCAACACTGCTAAGATCACTGTGTGTTAGTTTCAAATTTAACGTCTATCCACTCTAGGTGATATTAGACGGGGGAAAAAAACAACCTGTGTGTGTGTGTGTGTGTGTGTGTGTGTGTCAGAGAGAGAGAGAGAGAGAGAGAGAGAGAGAGAGAATGTGAACGATAACAAAGTGTTCAGAGAGAGAGAGAGAGAGAGAGAGAGAGAGAGAGAGAATGTGAACGATAACAAAGTGTTTTCTTGGAAGCAAGTGGGAGAAGCCAGGCATTATATAGTCCACTAGTCTTGTTTGGATCTTACCTGATTCGATGATGCTCTTATGTCTCCATAGCCCAGCAGCGTCATGAGAGATTGGAGGGGGGGGGAGAAGGGGGGGCGGAGGGGGGAAGGAGGGGGGTAGTATATAATACCGAACAAGCAAATCAATCTACAGGAATGGAATCCCAGCCCCCATCACTCCTCATCGCGATGTGACAGTCATGACCAGCACTACCGTTCTTATTCTAGTCGCCGGCTTTTCCACCACTGTTGGCTGACTTGGCCAACCCAAACTGGAGTCGTCCTCGCGACGCGCGCGTGCCATGCTGACGCCACAGCCTCAAGGGGCGGGGCTAAGGCCACGTGATTGACAGCCCCGATAGTCACGACCAACAGACAGCCAGGAGTGAAACTTGAGGAAGGTGGGAAGTGGTGTGGGAGTGGGGGTGGGGGTGGAGTGGAGGAGTGGGGCGTGGTCAAGGGAGGCAATGAACGGGGGGCTGTCAGGACAGAGTTACGTCAGAAGGGCAATCATTGATAACTAGCGAGACAGGCGAGGGTGCTGCACAGGACTGCGGTGACCGGAAGGTTGTCCTGCACTGACCGGAGAGGTTGAGGAATGGTTGAGGGACTGCAGTCAGCTGACTGATCTCAGCGGCCTCTGCATCCGGTCTGTTGTCTGCTTCAGTGACAAGTCCTTTGGTCGTGTGTGCGGAATCGTTCAGTTCAAGACTTGAGATTCCTTCTTTCCCTTCGGTGGAGTGCCAGTCTCTGTCTTCGGTTCCCTGAGGACTGGACACGTCAGACTGCAGCACCGACTGCACTGCACTGCAGCCACTGCAAGGAAGAAGTAGATGCTGCAGTCAGTTTTCCTGTCCTGCCAAGGCGGAGTGCTGTACTCCGTGAAGAAAGGCGGGCAGAATTCTGTGAGTCTGACCACTACGCCAATGGACGTCTGGACGTCAGAAATTTGGACCTCAACCACTGACCTCGTTTGAAACTGGACACAAGCAGCGCTGAGGTCTGTGAGTGGGGGTTGGGGGGTGAGTAGTGCATGGATAATCCGCCCCTCTTTTCTCCCAACAGGCTTTTTTCAGTGGTTATGACACTGGTTATTCTCCTCAGGTAGTGTGTCTAGTACCTGCAAGGAGACTGTGAGTCGCTGTCTCCGTGTTGGTCTCATGTGGAACTACATTTATGACCGTGTTGGAAGATCTCTGTCCAAGATGCCTTCATCTCCTGTTTCTTCTGGACTGCCATGTGACATTTGACCTCTCAACGAGTGTCAGACTTTCAGTGTGAAGGTCACGGCGCCAAGGTCAAGGTCAGTGACGTTGGAAGTGTTGGTCAGTGGCAGAGTTGACTGGTGGTCTACTTACTGGGATTGTGGGTCTCATGGTGACGACTGACAACAGCAGGTGGTCAGAGAGCAACACTGAGCGGGGAAAATGGCGACTTCATCTGACGAGGCTGCAAGCTGTGCTGCATGGTGCCAGTAATGCCGTGTCGCTGGTAAGACTTCTTTCTGCTCTGGCTGACCATGCAGACACTGGACACCATGACAAACTACTGGACAGCCAGTTCTTACCTGACATTTCACACCTGGACAAAGTTCTAAACGGCTTGCTGTTACCCGACCTTTCACCCCTCGACAAACTTCTAAACGGCTATAAATATTTGAGATTTCATACTTTGACAAACTACTAAACGGCTTGGGGTTACCTGACATTTCACACCTTGGCAAACAACTTGAAGAAGCAGAGCCAAGCATGCCACACCTTGACAAACCAAGTGAGTGGCATGGAGTATGTATAAGCTGGGGATATCTGACCATTATTTTTCTGACCTTGACAAAGTACCTGTACACTTAGGGGATATCTGGTTATTATTGTTCTCACCTTGACAAAGTATGACAAAGTACCTGTACAGTTAGGGGATGTCTGACCTTTGTTTTTCTCACCTTGACAAATTTTCGGTGCAGCTAGGGTCACCTGACCTTTATCTTTTACTCCTTAAGGAAAAGTCCACGACACGCAGCAGGATAGGCAGTCAATACTGACCACATGAGCGGAACACAGGTTCATACAAAGTTTTTATGAATCGACGGAACGGTGAATGACTGGTAGTTTCATCAGAGAAAGATACAATGCATATCATGCAGAACTTTCATTTTGAAGTCAGCAGCTAGTTGCTAAGATCTAATTTGTACATAATTAATTTGCTGCTAAGTTACACACCATCTAGGGGCTATAAGCAACATTACCTTACCTTACACACCATCTACACAGTAGTTGCCTGTTCTTGATATTACCTTACGCATAAGCTATACAACAGTTGCTTATTTGCTGATGAGTACCTTACACATCAGCTATAGAGCAGTCACCTGTTTACTGACAACTACCTTACACATCAGCTATGGAGCAATCACCTGTTTACTGACAACTACCTTACACATCAGCTATGGAGCAATCACCTGTTTACTGACAATACTTTACACACATCAGCTATGGAGCAATCACCTGTTTACTGACAACTACCTTACACATCAGCTATGGAGCAATCACCTGCTTACTGACAATACTTTACACACATCAGCTAGGAGCAATCACCTGTTTACTGACAATACTTTACACACATCAGCTATGGAGCAATCACCTGCTTACTGACAATACTTTACACACATCAGCTATAGAGCAATCACCTGTTTACTGACAATACTTTACACACATCAGCTATAGAGCAATCACCTGTTTACTGACAATACTTTACACACATCAGCTATAGAGCAATCACCTGTTTACTGACAATACTTTACACACATCAGCTATACAGCAGTTATCTGCGTGCCGACTTTACACATCAGCTATACAGCTGTCATCTATGTGCTGACATTACTTTACACATCAGCTGACATTGCTTTACACTTCAGCTATACAGCAGTCATCTGTGTGCTGACAATGACCTGACACATCTGATGCCTATAAATTTGTACACCAGACGCCTGTTTGCTGACAATACGCCCGCAACATGGCTAATTTGCAGCAAGTAGACGGCTCATTTGATCATAACAAAACAAAAGTTTTATTAAAAAAAACAAAAAACGAATAATAAAAGCAAGTTTTAAAAAACGTTTAAATCTATCAGTGGCCAAGGCAGCCGACACATAGCGGCACGTTGTTCAGCATGGCACTGCCAGCTGTTCGTAATGCTGAAACAGCAGACAGTGAAAGCCAGTAAAAGATAAAAAAAAAATCAGCCATTCACAGACAGCCAGTAAAAGATCAGAAAATCAGCCATTCACAGCCAGCAAGCCAGTGACCGTCAGTGCAGTCCAGTGTGGCTGGTCAGTGCTGGTCTTGGACAGACATGGTCCAGAGGTGTAGGATTTACGATGCTATGTGTGCACATGACATCATGCTTGTTTTGACCTCAATCCATTCATAATTTGATTGTACTTCGTTGTAGTCCATGCATTTGGAGGTTGAAGAAAAAAAGTGTAACTGTGTCAAGGATCTAACAGGTGATTGGAGCAAACACGGAATGACTGGGCCGCCAGACGAAGGAACAAACAAATTATAAAACAAATACGACGCGTTTCGACCTACTGGGTTTTCTTCATGTAGGGCAAATAACATTCATAACGATGAAAACAAAGTACGAAAAGACAGCCATTTATCTCTTCGGTCTAGAAGCAAAATTTTGTCTTAGGTGGACAACATCGACATATGTATTTAGTCGTGCTTGAAGAAGACCCA
>CM065717.1:101672386-101684886 GCA_033310375.1 Conus canariensis | reverse complement strand
TCAGTTGCTGTCATGTATTCAATGTCGATGTCTTAGGCATGTAACAGCAATATTGGATGTGTTGGAATACTGCTTACAAGTCATTTTTCACTACTAGTAAGGGACGTTGGCTTTCTGACACTGAACATATTCCCCACCCCACCCCACCCCCGCTCTCTCTCTCTCTCTCTCTCTCTCTCTCTCTCTCTCTCTCTCTCTCTCTCTCTCTCTTAGAACATAGACAAGAAATACAAACGAGTGATGGAAATGGAAAAAAAAACATTCTTAATTTTGTTTAGTTGTGTAGACACCTTATTTGCAGTTTTTCTTTTTTTCTTCTATGAAAAAAAAAACCCCAAACAAACCAACATTGCACCCCTTGACAAAAAGGCTATGAGCCAATGTCAATAAAAGATGTCAGTGTCAGTGTTTCTCTGTCGCTTTGTCTCTGTCTGTCTGTCTGTCTGTCTTCTCTCCCCCCCCCCTCTCTCTCTCTCTCTGTTCATTTGCAAGACTGCTTAAATGGTCTGTTGTCATGTTACGTTACGTAATTGTCTGATTGCTTATCTTTCATTCAAAGGTACGTTAATGGAACCCCCCTCCCTCCCCCCTTCAGGCTTATAATGAATAAAGTTCCGCTTCTGCTTCTCTGCCTGTCTGTCTGTCTGTCTGTCTATCTGTCTCTCTCTCTGCCTGTCTTTTATCTGTGTGCCTCTCTGTCTCTCTGTCGTTTATCCATTCTCTGCCCATTTCTTTATTTCTCCCTTGTTTCTCTGTTTTCTTTCCGTCGTCTGCCTCTCCTCTTTCTCTCTCTTTTTCTCTCTGTGTCCTTCTCTATCTTTGTCTCTTTTGTTTGTGTGTTTGCCTATTTCTATCTCCTTTCTCTCTCTCTCTCTCTCTCTCTCTCTCTCTCTCTCTTTTCTCTCACGCTCTCTCTCTCCTCTCTCTCTCTCTCTCTCTCTCTCTCTCTCTCTCTCTCTCTCTCCTCTCAATCTTTCCCCCCTCATTGTCTTTCTCTGTCGCTGTCTTCGTCTCTTTTCTCTTTGTCTCATTGTCTCTGTCTGTCTCTGTCTGTCTGTCTGTCTGTCTGTCTGTCTGTCTGTCTTCTCTCTCTCTCTCTCTCTCTCTCTCTCTCTCTCTCTCTCTCTCACCTACAAGTGAGCGCTTCGGAAACTAAAAGTACAACAAGAGGTATGGTAACAGTCATAGTAATGAACAGTACAACCGGAAGTGTTGTAACTGTCAGAGAAATAAACAGTACAACTGCAATTAAGACAGCTGTACAGAAATAAACAATAAAACTTTAGACATGGTAATTGTATAGAAATATACAGTACAACTGCAATTATGGCAACCGTACAGAAGTAAACAATAAAACTTTAGATATGGTAATTGTATAGAAATATACAGTACAACTGGAGGCATTGTAATTGTATAGAAATAAACAGTACAACTGGGAGTACAATAATTGTGTAGAAATAGACAGTACAACTGGAGGTGTGGTAACCGTATGAAAAAAAAATAAACAGTACAACTGTTGGTGTGATAAATTTATAGAAATAGACAATACAACTGTTGGTATGGTAACTGTATAGAAATAGACAGTACAACTGTAGGTGCGGTAACTCTAGAAATAAACAGTACAACTGGAATTATGACAACTGTATAGAAATAAACAGTACAAATGTAATTATGACAACTGTATAGAAATAAACAGTACACCTGGAGGTATGGTAATTGTACAGAAATAAACTATAAAACTTTAGATATGGTAATTGTATACAAATACACTGTACAACTGGAGGCATAGTAATTGCATCGAAATAAACAGTACAACTGGAGGTGTGGTAATTGTACAGAAATAAACAATAAAACTTTAGATATGGTAATTGTATAGAAATACAGTACAACTGGAGGCATAGTAATTGTATAGAAATATACAGTACAACTGGCGGCACGATAACTGTATATAAATAGACAGTACAACTGGAGGTGTGGTAACTGTATAGAAATAAACAGTACAATTGTAGGTGTGGTAACTGTATAGAAATAAACAGTACAACTGCAGGTATGATAACTGTATAGAAATAAACAGTACAACTGTAGGTATGGTAACTGTTTAGAAATAGAAAGTATTGCTGTAGGTGTGGTAACTGTATAGAAATAGACAGTACAACTGGAGGTATGATAATTGTATAGAAATAAACAGTACAACTGTAGGTGTGGTAACTGTATAGAAATAGACAGTACAACTGGAGGTATGATAATTGTATAGAAATAAACAGTACAACTGTAGGTGTGGTAACTGTATAGAAATAGACAGTACAAGTGGAGATATGATAACTGTATAGACACAGCACAACTGGAGGTGTGGTAACTGTATAGAAATAAACAGTACAGCTGGAGGTATGATAGATGTATAGAAATAGACAGTACAACTATAGGTGTGGTAAATGTATAGAACTGGAGGTACGTTAACTGTCATAGAAATAAATAAAACGACTGAAGGTACTGTAACTGTATAGAAATAAACAGTACAGCTGGAGGTATGGTAACTGTGACAGAAATAAATAGTACAACATCAGGTGTGATTATTGTATAGAAATAAACGGTATGATTGGAGGTATGGTAACTGTCATAGAAATAAACAGTATAGAAATAAACAGCACAACTGGAGGTATGGTAACTGTGTAGAAATAAACAGTACAACTGGAGGTGTGATAACTGCATAGGAACAAACAGTGTAACTGGAGGTATGATAACTGTGTAGGAACAAGCAGTGTAACTGGAGGTATGATAACTGTTAGTATGAATAAACAGTACATCAGGATGTATGGTAACTATATAGAAATAAACAGTACAATTAGAGGTATAGAAATTGTATAGAAATAAACAGTACAGCAGGAGGTATGATAACTATTAGTATAAATAAACAGTACAACTTGAGGTGTGATAATTGTTAGTAGAAATAAACGATACAACGGGTGGTATGGTAACAGTATATAAATAAATAATACAGCTGGAGGTATGGTAACTGCTTGTAGAAATGAACAGTAAACTGGAGGTGTGATAATTGTTAGTAGAAGTAAGCAGTAGAACTGGAAGTGTGATAATTGTTAGTAGAAATAAACAGTACAACTTGAGGCGTGATAATTGTTAGTTGAAATAAACAGTAGAACTGGAGGTATGGTAACTGTTAGTATAAAGAAACAGTACATCTGAAGGTATGGTAACTGTAGATGAATAAACAGTACATCTGGAGGCACAATAATTGTATAGAAAGAAACAGTACAACTGGAGGTATAACTATTAGTATAAATAAACAGTACAACCGGAGGTAAGGTAACTGTATAGAAATAAACAGTACATCTGGAGGTATGGTGATTGTTAGTAGAAAGAAAGAGTACAACTTGAGGTGTTATAACTGTTATTATAAATAAATAGTAGAACTGGAGGTGTGATAACTGTTAGTAGAAAGAAAGAGTACAACTTGAGGTGTTTTAGTGTTAGTATAAATAAATAGTAGAACTGGAGGTGTGATAGCTGTTATTAGAAATATACAGTACAATTGCATGTGTAACTGTTAGTAGAATTATACAGTAGAACTTGAGGTGTGATAACTGTCATAGAAATAAGCAGTACAACTGGAAGTATTGTGAGTATCATAGAAATAAAAAATACATTTTGAAATGTAGTAATTGTTTTATTCTAAATACACACTGCATGGGAAGAGTAGAAATTTACAGTAAAATACACAGTGCATTGGAAGTGTGGTAACTCTCAGTAAAAATACAAAGTACATTGGAAGTGTGGTAAATGCCAGTAAAAGTACAAAGTACATTGGAAGTGTGGTAACTCTCAGTAAAATACACAGTACATTGGAAGTGTGTAACAGTCAGTAAAAATACACAGTACATTGGAAATGTGTAACTGTCAGTAAAAATACACAGTACATTGCAAGTGTGGTAACTGTCAGTAAGAAAAATACACCCTAACATTGGAAATGTGTAACTGTCAGTAAAAATACACAGTACATTGGAAGTGTGTAACTGTCAGTAAAAATACACAGTGCATTGCAAGTGTGGTAACTGTCAGTAAAAAAAACTACACCATACATTGGAAATGTGGTAGCTGTCTGTAAAAAATGCACAATCCCATGAAAATGTAACTGTCAGTGAAAACAAAAAGCACATTGGAAATGTGGTAAATGTCAGTAGAAATACACAGTGGATTGGAAGTGTGGTCACTATCAGTAAAAATAAACAGTACATTGGAAGTGTTGTAACTGTCAGTAAAAATATACAGGAGATTGGAAATGTGGTAACTGTCAGTAAAAATGCAAGGTAGATTGGAAATGTAACAAATGTTAGTAAAAACACACAGTACATTGCAAGTGTGGTAACTGTCATACAAAATAAAGAGTACATTAGAAGTTTGGTAACTGTCACAAAAAATAAACTGTACATTAGGAATGTGGTAACTGTCAGTAAAAATCCACGGTACACCGGAAGTGTGGTGACTGTCACTAAAAATACACAGTACATTGGAAATGTGGTAACTGTCAGTAGTAATAAACAGCGCATTGGAAGGTGGTAACTGTCATAAAAATACACAGTACATTGGAAATGTGGTAACTGTCAGTGAAAATACACAGTACATTGGAAGTGTGGTAAATGTCAGTAAATAGAAATACGCGATACATTGGAGGTGTGGTAAATGTCAATAGACGTACAGAGTACATTGGAAGTGTGGTCACTATCAGCAGAAATACACAGTACATTTGAAGAGTGGTCACTATCAATAAAAATACACAGTACATTGGAAGAGTGGGCACTATCAATAAAAATACACAGTACATTGGAAGAGTGGTCACTATCAATAAAAATACACTGTACATTGAAACTGTGGTCACTATTAGTAAAATACACAGTACATTGGAAATGTGGTCACTATCAATAAAAATACACAGTACATTGGTAGAGTGGTCACTATCAATAAAAAATACACAGTACATTGGAAGAGTGGTCACTATCAATAAAAATACACATTACATTGGAAGAGTGGTCACTATCAATGAAAATACACAGTACATTGGAACTGTTGTAACTGTCAGTAAATATACACAGTAGATTGAAGTGTGGTAACTGTCAGTGAAAATAATCAGTACATTGGAAGTGTGACAACTGTCAATAAAGTGTGGTAACTGTCATAAAAGGTAAACGGTAGGAAGTAACTGTCATAAGAAATAAACTGTACACTGGAAATGTGGTAACTGTCAGTAAAAATCCACGGTACATTGGAAATGTGGTAAATGTCAATAGAAATACACATTACATTGGAAATGTGGTAACTGTCAGTAAAATACACTATACATTGGAAATGTGGTAACTGTCAGTAAAATACACTATACATTGGAAATGTGGTAACTGTCAGTAAAATTGCACAGTGCATTGGAAGGTGGTAACTGTCAGTAAGAATACACAGTAGATTGAAAATGTGGTAAATGTCAATAGAAATACACAGTACATTGGAAGTGTGGTAAATGTCAATAGAAATACACAGTACATTGGAAATGTGGTAAACGTCAATAGAAATATACAGTAGATTGAAAATATGGTAAATATCAATAAAAATACATGGTACATTGGAAGTGTCGTAACTGTCAGTAAAAACAAAAAGTACAAGTGGAAGTGTGGTAACTGTCAGTAAAAATAAACAGTACACTGAAAGTGTGACAACTGTCAATAAAATGTGGTAACTGTCATAAAAAGTAAACTGTATATTGGAAGTGTGGTAGCTGTCAGTAAAAAATGCACAGTACATTGGAAGTGTAACAGATGTCAGTAAAAGTACACAGTACATTGAAGTGTGTTTAATGTCAACAGAAATAACAGTAGGTTGGAAGTGTAACAAATGTCAGTAAAAGTACACAGTACATTAGGAAGGTTGTAACTGTCAGTAAAGATACACAGTATATTGGAAGTGTGGTGACGGTCATTAAAAATACACACTACATTGATAGGAAGTGTGGTAAATGTCAGTAAAAAATACACAGTACATTGAAGTGTGTTTAATGTCAACGGAAATACACAGCTGATTGGAAGTGTAACAAATGTCAGTAAAAATGCACAGTGCATTGGAAATGAGGTATTCGTCAGTAAAAATAAACAGTACACTAGAGGTTAGGTAACTGTCAGTAAAAATGCACAGTAGATTGGAAGTGTGGTAACCGTCAGTAAAAATGAACAGTACACTAGAGGTTAGGTAACTGTCAGTAAAAATACACAGTATATTGGAAGTATGGTTAGTCTCAGTGAAAATAAACAACACATTGGAAGTGTGGTTATTGTCGGTAAAAATAAACAACGAATTGGAAGTGTGGTTATTGTCGGTAAAAATGAATAGTACATTGGAAGTGTGGTTACTGTCGGTAAAATGAACAACACATTGGAAGTGTGGTTATTGTCGGTAAAATAAACAGTACATTGGAAGTGTGGTTATTGTCGGTAAAATAAACAGTACATTGGAAGTGTGGTTATTGTCGGTAAAAATGAACAACACATTGGAAGTGTGGTTATTGTAGGTAAAATGAACAGTACATTGGAAGTGTGGTTATTGTCGGTAAAAAATAAAACACATTGGAAGTGTGGTCATTGTCGGTAAAAATAATAAACACCCTTGGAATTGTGGTTATTGTCGGTAAAAAATAAACAACACATTGGAAGTGTGGTTATTGTCGGTAAAAATGAACAACACATTGGAAGTGTGGTTATTGTCGGTAAAAATGAACAGTACATTGGAAGTGTGGTTATTGTCGGTAAAATGAACAACACATTGGAAGTGTGGTTATTGTCGGTAAAAATGAACAGTACATTGGAAGTGTGGTTATTGTCGGTAAAATGAACAACAGATTGGAAGTGTGGTTATTGTCGGTAAAAATGAACAACACATTGGAAATGTGGTTATTGTCGGTAAAAATGAACAACACATTGGAAGTGTGGTTATTGTCGGTAAAAAAAATCAGTACATTGGAAGTGTGGTTATTGTCGGTAAAAATGAACAACACATTGGAAGTGTGGTTATTGTCGGTAAAAATGAACAACACATTGGAAGTGTGGTTATTGTCGGTAAAAATAATCAGTACATTGGAAGTGTGGTTATTGTCGGTAAAAATGAACAACACATTGGAAGTGTGGTTATTGTCGGTAAAAATGAACAACACATTGGAAGTGTGGTTATTGTCGGTAAAAATGAAACAGTACATTGGAAGTGTGGTTGTTGTCGGTAAAAATGAACAACATTGGAAGTGTGGTTATTGTCGGTAAAAATAAACAACACATTGGAAGTGTGGTTATTGTCGGTAAAAATAACAAACATTGGAAGTGTGGTTTTGTCGGTAAAAATGAACAGTAATTTGAAGTGTGGTAACTGTCGTAAAAATAACTAAACACTGGAAGTGTGTTAATGTCGTAAAAATAACAACACATTGGAAGTGTGGTTAATTGCGATAAAAGAACAGACTTCGAAGTTGGTAATTCAGTAAAAATAAACAGTACACTGAAGTGTGGTAACCGTTAGTAAAAAAAATAATCAGACATTGGAAGTGTGGTAAGCCATAAAAGTACATTGAAGTTGGTATCAGAAAAATAAACAGTGCATTGAAGTGTGGTACCGTTAGTAAAAAAATAAACAGTACATTGGAAGTGTGTGGTATCATGTTAGAAAAAAAGATAAACAGTACATTGGAAGTGTGGTATCTGTTAGCAAAAAAGATAAACAGTGCATTGGAAGTGTGGTATCTGTTAGTAAAAAAGATAAACAGTGCATTGGAAGTGTGGTATCTGTTAGTAAAAAAGATAAACAGTGCATTGGAAGTGTGGTATCTGTTAGTAAAAAAGATAAACAGTGCATTGGAAGTGTGGTATCTGTTAGTAAAAAAGATAAACAGTAAATCGGAATGTGGTAACTGTTATTAAAAAAAAAAAAAACTACATTGAAAGCGTGGTAACTGTTAGTAAAAATGAACACCACGTTGGAAGTGTGGTAACTGTTAGTGAAAATAAACAGTACGTTGGAAGTGTGGTAACTGTTAGTGAAAATAAACAGTACGTTGGAAGTGTGGTAACTGTTAGTAAAAGTAAAGAGTACATTGGAAGTGTGGTACCTCTCAGTAAAAATAAACAGTACATTGGAAGTGTGGTACCTTTCAATTGATGTGAACAGCACAGCTGGAGGTTTGGTGTCGATCCTCTTTGCAAAGGAACCATTTTGGAATTGCCGCAAACTGTCCCAGTCCAGTTCTATTTCATCAGAGAAGGAAAATGTACCAGAACTGCCCACTTTCTGGAGAAAAGTGAAGAAATATCAGGAAGACTTGCTCACTTCTTTCATTAAGAAAGAAACACCTTTGACGAATTCTGTATTTTTGTTTTATTCAAGAAGTTGTCTGAAGACCCCCCGCCTACCTTTTTTTGTAAAATTATGGTGCAAACATTGCTGGAGAACGAAGAGTTTCTCAAGGTTTCTTCCCATTTTATGAAGAAAGAAAAACATCCGAAGTCTTCTTTCCTCTTCAGTCAAGAACGAAAAGCATCTGAAAACTCGTCTTTCCAAGAAGGGTTAGATTGTTCGTCTATGTATTTGTCTGACTTTATTCAAGTTTAAAAGGCTGTGCCAGTCTTGAATAAAAGTTACTCTGTGTTAGGTTTTCTTATGGGAGCAAAAAATACTCAACTTCTTTACTGTTTTTCCAAGAAGGAAATATTATGTTCTCTCTCTCAACAAGGAATGAAAGACGAAGACTTGTTTCCTCTTCAGTCAAGAACGAAAAGTATTTGAAATCCTGGTCCTGTCTTATCAAGAGGGAAAAATTATGTCCCCTCTCTCAACAAGGAATGAAATACTCTAAGATTTGTTTCTGTCGCTTTTAAAAAATTCTTATCGGCAATTAAACTGAATACTTTTGCTGTTTTATCAAGAAGGAAAAACATCTGAAGGATTGTTTTATCAAGAAGGAAAAACATCTGAAGGATTGTTTTATCAAGAAGGAAAAACATCTGAAGGATTGTTTTATCAGAGGAAACATCTGAAGGATTGTTCGTTCGCTCCTGCAGCCCCTCCTCCCCCCTCCCCCGATTAAAAAAAAAATCAGGAATTAAAACTATTGGAAGGCTTTTTGAACTAAGATTTTTAAGCATTTGAAGGCTTTCATTTTTCTTTTCATTTCATTTTTTTATTTCCTTTTTTTTTTTTTTTTTTTTACCAAGAAGTAAAAGTACCAGAAGAGCACTTCTTTCCTTTCTCTCAAGAAAGGTAATTATACAAATACCTTTCCTTTTTGTCAAGGAAGAAAAATATGTGCTTTTTGTCATTGCTCTCAAGAAAGCATTGCATCTGGACACTTGATTCATTTTATCAAGTTGGAAAAATTTATGATCTATAATTTTTTTTTCTTATCAGAAAAGAAACAATCTGAAGGCTGTTGCCTTTTCTTTCAATTTTTTTTTGCTTTTATGAAGAAAGCATAGAGTCTGGAGTGATCTTTTTATCAAGAAGGAAAAAATATCGGAAACCAAATTTCCATCTTTCCATGGAGAATGAAAAGTGTGTGGAAACTTCATCCCTTTTTTTTTTAAATCAAAAAGGGAACGTATTTGAAGTTGAAGACCTATCAAAAAGAAAAAAAATCATCGACAATAAACAATGATTCTTCCAAGTCCTAACCAACAAACATGGAAATGTGATGCAACTTACTTTAGAGTCAAATGCGTGGAAATTTTCGCCTTGAAAACAAAGGCCCTTCCCAGAAAGAACGGCCAACCTGTCTGCTACACGCTCATCCAGCAACTGAACATGGGAAGAAAGTGTAAGAATCAACACACAGAGAATCGATCAGAATATCAAATCCCACCTGTTTTAATTAACATAGCAATCAATGGCCGTTTTCAAAATTTATCGTCAGTGTGCGAGAACACCAACAGGAAAGTTGGAATGCGGAGCAGTGAAGACGGCACTGGAAGCCTGTCACTGAAAAATCGATGCGAGTCAAGGAAAAAAAAACCCACACACTCACAAACAACAGAACAATTCACCGACATTGAAGTTCGCCTGGTTCAGCTGACAGACACTTGACGCAAACAACGTCATGAAATGCTGGTTAATGGGGGAAAGGCAAACTGAAAAACCGTGGTATAGAAACTCTACCCGCAAAATGGGCCGACAGATACACGAATGTTGCCCTGAATCTGGATTAAGACTGTACACTGGAAACGACGTCAACATCTGCTGGACTAACGCAGGTCTGGTTTTCAATAGTTCAGGTATAGCCGACATTATCAAGTGAACGTTTTGTATGAAAGCTCCCTATGACATTAAATGTGTCTCTGATCATTTTCAAATGGTCTCACTCCTCTGTGATGTATGGGATACAAATGACTCCTGCGTTCTGACACGGTTATCACAGTGGCAATGCTGGTTTTCACAGACTCGGCAGAACAGAGGGGAAGCTGATTCATTATAGTGATCAACGGACTGTTGCTCATAGCGGAATGGGCATTGGATTCATTCGGTAGAAACCATGGACATTATCAGTCATTTTTATTGTGAATTGTATATGAGGAAACCAAACTAATAAAATTTATATATCCCCAACTGTTGGGGGAAAAAAGATGGACACTGTAAACATGGGAACACGTCAAACTAAATACCTATAGGCTGGAACACTGTAAACATGGGAAACATGTCAAACTAAATACCTATAGGCTGGAACACTGTAAACATGGGAAACATGTCAAACTAAATACCTATAGGCTGGAACACTGTAAACATGGGAAACATGTCAAACTAAATACCTATAGGCTGGAACAGTGTAAACATGGGAAACATGTCAAACTAAATACCTATAGGCTGGAACACTGTAAACATGGGAAACATGTCAAACTAAATACCAACAGGCTGGAACAATGTAAACATGGGAAACGTCAAACTAAATACCTATAGACTGGAACACTGTAAACATGGGAAACATGTCAAACTAAATACCTATGGGCTGGAACACTGTAAACATGGGAAACATGTCAGACTAAATACCTATAGGCTGGAACACTGTAAACATGGGAAACATGTCAAACTAAATACCTATAGGCTGGAACACTGTAAACATGGGAAACATGTCAAACTGAATACCTATAGGCTGAACACTGTAAACATGGGAAACATGTCAAACTGAATACCTATAGTCTGGAACAATGTAAACATGGGAAACATGTCAAACTAAATACCTATAGGCTGGAACGATGCGGGCAGGCAGACACATACCTAACACAGTACAGCTCTATCTATCTTGCTGTCTGCCTGTCTATCTTGCTGTCTATCTATCTATCTGTCCATCCATCCATCCATCCATCCATCCATCTATCTATCGGTCGATTATCTATTTGTCTGTCTGTCTGTCTGTTCATCTGTCTATCCATCTACCTATCTGTCTATCTATGTATCTATCATCTGTCTATCTATATCTATACTATCTATCTATCTATCTATCTATCTATCCATCTGTCTATCTGTCTATCCATCCATCTATCTATCCATCCATCTGTCTATCTATTATCTATCTATATATCTGTCAACAGGTTATCTATCTATCTATACATCTATCTATCTATCTCTCTATCCATCTGTCTATCCATCTATCTGTCTGTCCATCTATCTATCTATCTATCTATCTATCTATCTATCTATCTATCTATCTATCTGTTATCTATCTATCTATCATTCTACCTATCTATCTATCTGTTATCTATCTATCTATCTATCATTCTATCTATCTATCTATCTATTGTGTCTGTCTGTCTGTCTGTCTATCAATCTATCTATATTAATGTGATCTTCTGCACACAGAAAGTAAAACAAAAAACAAACAAACAAATAAACAAAAACTTAGTGGAAATGCAATGCCGCAGACCGTGACTGACTGATGTCGGTGTTTCATTGTCCTGTAGATGTGTTGGTCACTGCACAAAGATGTGATGTGTACTGTGATTGTTGTATGTAAGGTGTGTTTGGTCATTGTATAAAGATGTGTGTTGTGATTGTTGTATGTGGGGTGTGTTTGGTCATTGTATAAAGATGTGTGCTGTGATTGTTGTATGTAAGGTGTGTTTGGTCATTGTATAAAGATGTGTGCTGTGATTGTTGTATGTAAGGTGTGTTTGGTCATTGTATAAAGATGTGTGCTGTGATTGTTGTATGTAAGGTGTGTTTGGTCATTGTATAAAGATGTGTGCTGTGATTGTTGTATGTAAGGTGTGTTTGGTCATTGTATAAAGATGTGTGCTGTGATTGTTGTATGTAAGGTGTGTTTGGTCATTGTATAAAGATGTGTGCTGTGATTGTTGTATGTGGGGTGTGTTTGGTCATTGTATAAAGATGTGTGCTGTGATTGTTGTATGTGGGGTGTGTTTGGTCATTGTATAAAGATGTGATGTGTACTGTGATTGTTGTAAGGTGTGTTTGGTCATTGT
>CM065717.1:101614886-101667386 GCA_033310375.1 Conus canariensis | reverse complement strand
TTGTGGGATGCCGATCTTTTCTTTCTGCCATATTTGTTCTTGTTTTTATACGGTCAAAATCAGCTTTTAATTCTCATTACATGTGCCTGATTTCAAAAGAAGATAATTACGCTTGAACACTTAAATGATGATCCTGTCCAGTCATAACCACCGGCCACCACCCATCAATGATAAAAGGTGGTGGCATTACAATTGCTAGTGAAACCATTGTTGGTATTGTTTCATTGAACACGGTATGAAATAATTTATGTTAATCTAAATGCGCGTGGATATCTTTATTGACATAAGTATATGTAATGCAATACGTCTTTAATCAAATGTAGGAGGATTGCAGGAGAAAGTTCAGAAAAGACCGATTAACGCGGCCAAACTTCACAATAAAGTTCAGGAAGGCCGAATGACTTCAGAATGGCCCAAATATAGGATAAAGTTCAAGAAGTCCTGTTGACAGCGGGAAAGACTGTACACCGGAATATAGGATTAAGTTCAAGAAGTCCTGTTGACAGCGGGAAAGACTGTACACAGGAATATAGGATAAAGTTCAAGAAGTCCTGCTGACAGCGGGAAAGACTGTACACAGGAATATAGGATAAAGTTCAAGAAGTCCTGCTGACAGCGGGAAAGACTGTACACAGGAATATAGGATAAAGTTCAAGAAGTCCTGTTGACAGCGGGAAAGACTGTACACAGGAATATAGGATAAAGTTCAAGAAGTCCTGCTGACAGCGGGAAAGACTGTACACAGGAATATAGGATAAAGTTCAAGAAGTCCTGCTGACAGCGGGAAAGACTGTACACCGGAATTCTGTTGATAGGGCAGGGAATACCTTATGGCGAAGGCTTGGCCATGTCTGGAGTTGTAGTGTCTTCACCTGTCAGCGGAACAGCAATGAATAAGGCTGCGGGATGCACACGACAGTTGCTTGACGATGGCGTTTTTCGCCCTGTGATCTGCAGCCATGAAATATGGGCTGGTACACCCATGGGAACGCTCCCGTGGAGCTTCTGTCGTATCACATCCGGTGGCCTTTATACAATGGCATCTACCAGGGAGCAACTATGTCCCTTGTCGTCTTAATGGAATGCCCTGTGCGTGCCTGCACCCTATGTGAACACGGCGCAGGCTTACAAGGGTGGTGCAGGATTCCTTCCAGCTGGTTTGTTCGGCAGCTGAAGACAGTACTTCTCTGGGTCCCAGCCGCACCTTCGGGTGTATCTCTTTCTTTCAGGAAGAATCAAATGCCTTATGAATCGACACAAATGTAGGATAAATTAATTAAGTTAGTTAGACTGAATAACTCAGGAATATAGCAGTTACAGAATAAAGATCAGAGAGACAAAATGACTCAGGAATTTACCAAACAGGATAAAGGCAAAGTTCAGGAAGCACCGATTGACTTTTGACATTGGCCTGTGCAGGATGAATTTCAGAAAGGACATCATGACCCAGGTAAAGGACAAACCACAGGACAACGTTCTGAACAGACCGAATGACTCAGGAATAGGACAAACCACAGGACAACGTTCTGAACAGACAGAATGACCCAGGTAATGGACAAACCACAGGACAACGTTCTGAACAGACAGAATGACCCAGGTAATGGACAAACCACAGGACAACGTTCTGAACAGACAGAATGACCCAGGTAATGGACAAACCACAGGACAACGTTCTGAACAGACAGAATGACCCAGGTAATGGACAAACCACAGGACAACGTTCTGAACAGACAGAATGACCCAGGTAATGGACAAACCACAGGACAACGTTCTGAACAGACAGAATGACCCAGGTAATGGACAAACCACAGGACAACGTTCTGAACAGACAGAATGACCCAGGAATAGGACAAACTGCATGATAATGTGAAGCAATAATAAAACTTGGTAAGAGTTGACCAAACTGCAGAATAAAGTTCAGGTAGGGCCGAATGACTCGGGAAACGGTCGTTGGAATGTATACTTGATTATCTGTCCCTGTTTGGAAAGTACAAGTGTGATTAGCTCCTGCATGTCCCTCTTTTTCATTCACACATTTAGAAATGTATCTCAAGATGTTTATATAAGTGCATCAGATTCTGTGTCGCAGTGCTAAGCGTTTTATCCTCGGCAGAATGGAATGACATAGTGTTCAGTCTTTTTATGTCCAGACTTATATGAGGTTTCCTAATGACCGAAAGAAAACTGATCCAAACAGATATTGATATCACTGAGGAAAGACGTATACCCTCGGCAAAGGAAGAAAGAGGAAGAAGAAAAAAAGATACACACGAAGGTGTAGGTGGGACCCAGAGATGTACTGTCTTCAACTGCCGAACCAACCAGCTGGGAGCAATCCTGCTCCACCCGTGGAAGCCTGCGTAGCGTTCACACGGGATGCAGGCACGCACAGGACATTCAGTTAAAACGTCAGGGGACATATCTTTCTGTGGCACTCATCATCGTATTGCAAACATTACTAGAGAAAAAAATGTAAGCAGCCATGAGTGTCAGCATGATGTGGTGTAACTAAAATGGTGGTGACTGGATGGACTGGACGGACCATTGTTTTCAACATGTCTGCCACCTCATCTGCGTTGCTGTGTGTGTGTGTGTGTGTGTGTGTGGATGAGGACTTAAAACTTTCACCGTCTGTGTCTTCGCTGCTTTTGTTATTACCACTCTTTTCTAGATTTTCGACGTCTATTTTTTTCCATACCGTGAGGGACACTTTCCTTTCAGGGGAAACTTTTCGCTTTGTACCACATATCATGTGATGTTTGTACGAACGTTTGTGACCGCATGCCAGGCGGATTTTCTTCGTAGCAAACCATATACACTGACGGACTGTATACGCTGGGATTCACTGGTGCGAAAAGACAATCCTTTATTTTGAATGACCGGGTGCACAGTCAGGAATTCAATATCCTTTGAAGACTTCAAATCCATCTGTCCATTAGCGTTATTGCCTTCAGTAAGCTGCATTTAAAATCCTCTTTCTTCCTTTACCGAGGGTGTAAGTTTTTCCCCAGTGACATGTTTAACTTCATATCACCATTGAATTTTAGATGGTTGTTTCACATCGATGATCTGACTTCTAAAACACAGTCCTGAAGAGACTGAAGAAGGCAGTGACAGACTGAAGGGAAGTCAGACAGTCCTGGAGAGACTGAAGAAGGCAGTGACAGACTGAAGGGAAGTCAGACAGTCCGGGAGAGACTGAAGAAGGCAGTGACAGACTGAAGGGAAGTCAGACAGTCCTGGAGAGACTGAAGAAGGCAGTGACAGACTGAAGGGAAGTCAGACAGTCCTGGAGAGACTGAAGAAGGCAGTGACAGACTGAAGGGAAGTCAAGACAGTCCTGGAGAGACTGAAGAAGGCAGTGACACTCAGAAGGGAAGTCAGACAGTCCTGGAATCACTGAAGAAGGCAGTGACAGTCTGAAGGGAGGTCAGAGTGGTTCAGCAGCGTATTGTCTGCGCACATTTAATGGCGGATAGACTGGGAGTCAGCGAGACACGTTAAAGGAACTGCACAGAATATGAACAGCATGGGGCGGAGATCCTTGAGGTAGGCCAAAGCCTAAGGTTAACACAGAAGAATGACTTTCGTTGATGATGACAATCTTGACAGACGAACGAAGGCGGAGAGAGAGAGAGAGAGAGAGAGAGAGAGAGAGAGAGAGAGAGAGAGAGAGAGAGAGAGAGAGAGAATCTACGGCCCGTTGAAATGCACTTTTTCTATCCTGTGAAATATCCCCCCTCCTCCCCCCTTTTTTGTTATAATATATATATATATATATATATATATATATATATATATATATATATATATATATTATTCATGAGTGGCTGAAGTACAGGCGGCGAACAGAGAGAGAGAGAGAGAGAGAAGAGAGAGAGAGGAGAGAGAGAGAGAGAGAGCGAGGACTGTAGGCCCGTTGAAATGCACTTTCTGTATCGTATGAACTATCTTTTTTATGGGCGAGTGAAGTAGAGGACAGGGTTTTACTATGGGCGGGTGAAGTAGAGGACAGGGTTTTACTATGGGCGGTGAAGTAGAGGACAGGGTTTTACTATGGGCGGGTGAAGTAGAGCACAGGGTTTTACTATGGGCGGGTGAAGCAGAGCACAGGGTTTTACTATGGGCGGGTGAAGTAGAGCACAGGGTTTTACTATGGGCGGGTGAAGCAGAGCACAGGGTTTTACTATGGGCGGGTGAAGTAGAGCACAGGGTTTTACTATGGGCGGGTGAAGCAGAGCATAGGGTTTTACTATGGGCGGGTGAAGTAGAGGACAGGGTTTTACTATTATGGGCGGGTGAAGCAGAGGACAGGGTTTTACTATGGGCGGGTGAAGCAGAGCACAGGGTTTTACTATGGGCGGGTGAAGTAGAGCATAGGGTTTTACTATGGGCGGGTGAAGCAGAGCACAGGGTTTTACTATGGGCGGGTGAAGTAGAGCACAGGGTTTTACTATGGGCGGGTGAAGCAGAGCACAGGGTTTTACTATGGGCGGGTGAAGTAGAGCACAGGGTTTTACTATGGGCGGGTGAAGCAGAGCATAGGGTTTTACTCTGGACGGCTGAAGTAGAGCACAGGGTTTTACTATTATGGGCGAGTGAAGCAGAGCACAGGGTTTTACTCTGGGCGGGTGAAGCAGAGGACAGGGTTTTACTATTATGGGCGGGTGAAGCAGAGCACAGGGTTTTACTATGGGCGGGTGAAGCAGAGCACAGGGTTTTACTATGGGCGGGTGAAGTAGAGCACAGGGTTTTACTATGGGCGGGTGAAGCAGAGCACAGGGTTTTACTATGGGCGGGTGAAGTAGAGCACAGGGTTTTACTATGGGCGGGTGAAGCAGAGCACAGGGTTTTACTATGGGCGGGTGAAGTAGAGCACAGGGTTTTACTATGGGCGGGTGAAGCAGAGCATAGGGTTTTACTATGGGCGGGTGAAGTAGAGCACAGGGTTTTACTATTATGGGCGGGTGAAGCAGAGCACAGGGTTTTACTATGGGCGGGTGAAGCAGAGGACAGGGTTTTACTATTATGGGCGGTTGAAGCAGAGCACAGGGTTTTACTATGGGCGGGTGAAGCAGAGGACAGGGTTTTACTATGGGCGGGTGAAGTAAAGCACAGGGTTTTACTATGGGCGGGTGAAGCAGAGGACAGGGTTTTACTATGGGCGGGTGAAGCAGAGCACAGGGTTTTACTATGGGCGGGTGAAGCAGAGGACAGGGTTTTACTATGGGCGGGTGAAGCAGAGGACAGGGTTTTACTATGGGCGGGTGAAGTAGAGCACAGGGTTTTACTATGGGCGGGTGAAGCAGAGGACAGGGTTTTACTATGGGCGGGTGAAGCAGAGCACAGGGTTTTACTATGGGCGGGTGAAGCAGAGGACAGGGTTTTACTATGGGCGGGTGAAGCAGAGCACAGGGTTTTACTATGGGCGGGTGAAGTAGAGCACAGGGTTTTACTATGGGCGGGTGAAGTAGAGCACAGGGTTATGTGTGCGTGGCACGGCATCATCGTCACCCAGCACACGCCTCGCCACCAGAAAAGCTGGATCAGAAAACTTGGCTCGGTTTGACTCCGCTGGAACCTGGCACTGTCGTTTTAACTGCTGCAACTTAAACCTGGATTGATTGATCATCGGCCTTCACCCCTGACATTTTCAACGGTTTTGTAATTAATGTTACTAGCAGCACACAGCACTGGGCTTTGGTTTATTGTTATTGTTTGTAGTTTGCCGTTGATGGCTTTCGGTTTATGGTTTGATGTTTTCTGTTTATGGTCTGTCGTTTATAGTTTATTGTTCGTGGTGTTTTGTTTATGGTTGATTGTTTATGGTTATGTATGAATAACTGTCTTTGATCATTGTTTACGGTCAATGTTTATGGTTTGTTGTTCATTGTTGGTTGCGTATGGTTTTCCGTTTATAGATTGCGGCTTATTGTTTATTCTTTAAGGTGTTTTGTTCATGGTTGTGTACGGTAATTTTTTCGTTATGGTTTGTTGTTTACAGTTCGTTGTTTATGATTGTTGTTCATGTCTGATTGCGTGTAATTGACTGGTTTGCTTGTTCATGGTTGACCGTGTGTGACTGTCGTTGAAAGATTTATTGTTCATGGTTGAAAGTCTACTAATTGTTCCTCATCGTGTATTGTTAATGGTTTATTATTTACATCTTACACAATTATCCTGAGTCAAGGCAAAATTCTGAGAATCAGGGTACTGTTGTCTCTCTGTCTATACGTTTGACTGACATTGACAGACAGACGGACAGACAGACAGACAGACAGACAGACACACAGAAAATCAGTCATGCAGTCTGTCTTTTCGCATGATAAGTAGAAAACAAGCACGTTGCATGCATATATATGCCCGCACATTAGAACGGATGGTCATTTATAACTGTTATATCTGCATTCGAAAAGAATGGCGACTTGAATGTGTGTGTCATATCCATACATTTGAAAAGAATGATCATTAGAATATACCGTTGATATCCATGTCTAAGAAGAGAATGCCACTAGAATACAGCTGATGTCCATGCCTTACAAGTATTATCAGAATGTTTGTAATGAAAATGCAGATATTCATTCACAACTCGGTCACTGAGCTACCAATTCACAAACCATAGTGAACGGTGGATTACAAATAGACAACGACAACGGCAACAACAACAACGACAACAACATTAACAAAATAATCATCATCATCATCATCATCATCATCATCATCATCATCATGATACTGATATTAATGATAATGATAACAACAATAATAAAAGTAATGATGATGATGATGATGATGATGATACTGCTACTACTACTGCTGCTACTGCTACTACTACTACTACTACTACTACTACTGCTGCTGCTGCTGTGCTGCTGCTGCTGCTGCTACTACTACTACTACTAAAGACAGTTTTATTAAAGCACCCACCCTAACAGTGAAGGTTTCTGGGCGGTTTACAAAATTTAATACATTAAGGTCACACACACACACACACACACACACACACACACACACACACACACACACACACACACACACACACACAGGCGCGCGCGCGCGTGTGCAATTATGTGTTATATGTGCACAATCGCATGCGCATTAGCAGACATGCATGCACACAACATAACACAGATGTACAGCTCCTTCGTATACATGGAAAGAGTGGACGTGAGGAACGAGTGGACATGACAGGCAGCTATATAGCATTTTTCAGGTGGTATTCTGCCGCTGTCTTTTGTGTAGATAAGATGATTTTAAACATACAGCAATTAGCATTTTTCAGGTGGTATTCTGCCGCTGTCTTTTGTGTAGATAAGATGATTTTAAACATACAGCAATATAGCATTTTTCAGGTGGTATTCTGCCGCTGTCTTTTGTGTAGATAAGATGATTTTAAACATACAAGTAATAGCATTTTTCAGGTGGTATTCTGCCGCTGTCTTTTGTGTAGATAAGTTGATTTTAAACATACAGCAATATAGCATTTTTCAGGTGGTATTCTGCCGCTGTCTTTTGTGTAGATAAGTTGATTTTAAACATACAACTATATAGCATTTTTCAGGTGGTATTCTGCCGCTGTCTTTTGTGTAGATAAGATGATTTTAAACATACAACTATATAGCATTTTTCAGGTGGTATTCTGCCGCTGTCTTTTGTGTAGATAAGATGATTTTAAACATACAGCAATATAGCATTTTTCAAGTGGTATTCTGCCGCTGTCTTTTGTGTAGATAAGATGATGTTAAACATACAACTATATAGCATTTTTCAGGTGGTATTCTGCCGCTGTCTTTTGTGTAGATAAGATGATTTTAAACATACAACTATATAGCATTTTTCAGGTGGTATTCTGCCGCTGTCTTTTGTGTAGATAAGATGATTTTAAACATACAAGTATATAGCATTTTTCAGGTGGTATTCTGCCGCTGTCTTTTGTGTAGATAAGATGATTTTAAACATACAGCAATTAGCATTTTTCAGGTGGTATTCTGCCGCTGTCTTTTGTGTAGATAAGATGATTTTAAACATACAGCAATATAGCATTTTTCAGGTGGTATTCTGCCGCTGTCTTTTGTGTAGATAAGATGATTTTAAACATACAACTATATAGCATTTTTCAGGTGGTATTCTGCCGCTGTCTTTTGTGTAGATAAGTGATTTTAAACATACACAATATAGCATTTTTCAAGTGGTATTCTGCCGCTGTCTTTTGTGTAGATAAGTTGATTTTAAACATACAACTATACAGCATTTTTCAGGTGGTATTCTGCCGCTGTCTTTTGTGTAGATAAGATGATTTTAAACATACAACTATATAGCATTTTTCAGGTGGTATTCTGCCGCTGTCTTTTGTGTAGATAAGATGATTTTAAACATACAGCAATATAGCATTTTTCAAGTGGTATTCTGCCGCTGTCTTTTGTGTAGATAAGATGATTTTAAACATACAAGTATATAGCATATTTCAGGTGGTATTCTGCCGCTGTCTTTTGTGTAGATAAGATGATTTTAAACATACAAGTATATAGCATTTTTCAGGTGGTATTCTGCCGCTGTCTTTTGTGTAGATAAGATGATTTTAAACATACAAGTATATAGCATTTTTCAGGTGGTATTCTGCCGCTGTCTTTTGTGTAGATAAGATGATTTTAAACATACAAGTATATAGCATTTTTCAGGTGGTATTCTGCCGCTGTCTTTTGTGTAGATAAGATGATTTTAAACATACAACTATATAGCATTTTTCAGGTGGTATTCTGCCGCTGTCTTTTGTGTAGATAAGATGATTTTAAACATACAAGTATATAGCATTTTTCAGGTGGTATTCTGCCGCTGTCTTTTGTGTAGATAAGATGATTTTAAACATACAAGTATATAGCATTTTTCAGGTGGTATTCTGCCGCTGTCTTTTGTGTAGATAAGATGATTTTAAACATACAACTATATAGCATTTTTCAGGTGGTATTCTGCCGCTGTCTTTTGTGTAGATAAGTTGATTTTAAACATACAACTATATAGCATTTTTCAGGTGGTATTCTGCCGCTGTCTTTTGTGTAGATAAGATGATTTTAAACATACAAGTATATAGCATTTTTCAGGTGGTATTCTGCCGCTGTCTTTTGTGTAGATAAGATGATTTTAAACATACAACTATATAGCATTTTTCAGGTGGTATTCTGCCGCTGTCTTTTGTGTAGATAAGGTGATTTTAAACATACAACTATATAGCATTTTTCAGGTGGTATTCTGCCGCTGTCTTTTGTGTAGATAAGATGATTTTAAACATACAAGTATATAGCATTTTTCAGGTGGTATTCTGCCGCTGTCTTTTGTGTAGATAAGATGATTTTAAACATACAACTATAAAAAGATGATTGAAATAGGTAACTACTCAGACGAATGTAAACAGACGACTTAAACCAGATAATTGCAGACTGATAATTGTACTCAGACGAGTGTTAACAGACGATTTAAACCAGATGATTGCCATGATGAGTCGGCTGAATGTTCTTCAGTCCCTTCGGCAAGTTCAGGGCAGTTTTGATCTTGTTGGGGGTAGTTTTGCTGGGTTCTTCGAGTGTTCGAGCTCCAGTTCTACATGTCAGGGTACACCGGGTTAGATGTTGAAGTATGAAGGAAACATTGGAAGGAGTTGGCATATCCAGGGGGATGTTGACAAGTAGACATTAAACTGATATTCCTAGAAAGGGAATGCCCCCCCCCCCCCCTCCCCATCAACGACTGTTCATAGATAGTTTCAAAGTGAGATGACTGCTGGCGGAAATTGAAACAAACTTAAAAAAATTGATTTCCGCGGGCCAAAAGGGAGAAACAAATTGCAAGACAAAACACGACGCGTTTCGACCTCTTTCCTCGCTCTTCGTTTTCATTGTCCTGAATATTGTTTACCTTGCCTGAAGAAGACCAAGGAGGGTAAAACGCGCCGTGTTTTGTCTATTGAGCGGAATAATATATTTTTTTCGTTAAGATTTTTTTATAGTGTTCTTAAATGGGTCCAGCACCAACCATAATTGATGGGAGTCGGTGTCTCGGTCCATGATCCAATGAGCATGAGTCTGCAAGCAGCTCTCGAGATTCGGTCAAGCATATTGAACATCTTCGTGAAGACTTCAACCTCTTGGGTGGATTGCACTCTATGGGGGGTTGGGGGGGGGGGGGGGTCGAAGTGAATTCGTGAGGCATTAGGTCTTGGCGTGTGGAGAAACCTGAGGCATTGGCACCATGGAGAGTGTTGGGGAATCGAACATCAGTTAGGAGGAGGGGTCGCGCATTAACCACTCGATTCTTTGTTATGAGTGTGTGACGATGCACCATAGATTCCATTAGCCGAGCCAAAATAAGTCAGAGTCTCGTTGTGTAGATTTTCACAAATATCAGTGTAAGTGTTTGTGAAGGTTGGGGGCTGTATGATCAGCTATTCCGCTGGCTGAACCAATATGATTGAGGTAGTCACCGTGATATGAGGTTTTTGTCTACATTAGTGATTCACTGGCTGAACAAGGATGAATCTTAGGTTGAGTGGTCAATTCTTAAAAACAACACTATCAGGGATTTGTGTGAATGGCGTGTGTGTATGTGACCAGTGATTCCACTGGCTGAACTAGCATCATTCGGTTTGGCATTGTTCGAGAAACGGTTATAAGATGCTTGGAAAACCAGTCAGGATGTGAATCAGTTGTGGAGAGTGAAATCGTTCCGTCTTGGTGAGGGCTCAGAAGAACCGAGCAGTACGGCCAAGGGAAACAACCATGCGAATGTTATTTCGCCTTCTTGTGTTTATATATCCATACCTACATAGAATACTCGACTGTTGCCTTTCCCGGATGAATCAAGAATAACTGAGAAAGAGGGGATGCAATCACTGGATTATCTGTAGGCAGTTTACATTTGTACGATACAGACGAATTCAAGTTTTAAATAAGATTTCATTAAAAAAAAAAATATTGGTATTTCGTCGCCTTTGTGCGGGTCCGATGTGAGTGGCAGAGTGTGTGTGCCTATGAGAGAGCAGAATTTGTTTGTGTGGAATGCGAGTTCTATGCGACTCTCTGTATATCCTAATCATATGTCAGTAAGGAAGGGGAATGTCGGCAGACCCATCACATTTGCAAGACAATTGCAAACGGACGATTGTAAACAGACAGAAGATTGTACTGTTTTCATCTAGAGAGTTTATCAGTCAGTCCTGGTAGAGAATGACCACATTAACAGTTTCTTTCAAGAGTGTTCATCAGTTCATACTTGAAGATGCTGACCATAGAACTAACTCTTGTCACACGGTCATGAAGGTATTGACCATACAGATAGACAGACTGCATGACTGCACTGCATGTCTGTCTGTCTCTCTGTATCCGACGAACACACTGACCAACAGCAAACAACACTCTGCTTCTGTTTCTCCTTGACTGAGGATAAGTATGTAAGGTATATGCACCAAACATTGAACAGGAATTCATAGAAATTGAACAAAAGCATCTTGAATAAAACGTAAAAAAATATAAATAATAAACCAAAAGTTGAACAACAAATTATGAACAGAGCGATAGGCTCCTATCCAGTGCTGAGGTTGCTTGGCTCAGTAGGGAAGACGGGTACAACGCAGTCGAGTTTCATCCACTGAATGGATGCGTCAAACGTCTTGACCAAAATTACAGGTGTCTGTATGTTTCAGGCCTGGTACACGTCAGGATATATTATGAAAGTAAGCGTGGAGTACAGCTCTGCTATGCGGTTTCAGACCAGAATGGAAATCCTCATCCTTCCCGATCAGCATAAAGAAATGTCTCAAATGCCCTCCCCGATCAGCATAAAGAAATGTCTCAAATGCCCTCCCCGATCAGCATAAAGAAATGTCTCAAATGCCCTCCCCGATCAGCATAAAGAAATGTCTCAAATGCCATGGCCCGTCATGCCCTGCTCTCATGGTGACCTCAGTTTCCATTACGTCTCCACGTCTATGCACTTGGTTTGGTTCTGTCGAAGTCACCGGTATTGGCAAATTCATGGGGACTGCCACTGAACGGAAGTGATGACGTCCTCCAGAGGCAGAGCTCACCCACGCCGCGACTAAGCCATTATTGTCGTCAGTAGGGGGCTTAGCAGGCGGTGTCCTGTGTAGGTTGGATCAGAACAGACACCACTGAACACCACCGAAGTGACTCGGCAGCAGTGCAGTGTCTCCTCCGGTGGGTTGCCTCTTGACGACTTGACATTGACTGCTCCCTGTGGATTGCTGGTGCCGGGGCTGAGGCAGGATGAATCAGAGTGTGGCTGTGGAAGGGGGAAGGGGAGAGGAGGAGGAGGGAGAGGGGACGGGACGGCAGGAGTGAAAAGGGTGGGTGGCGTAGGTGCAATGCACTGATGTGTCACGAAAGATGAGGCCAAAAATGAAATAAAATAAAATAGAATAAAATAAACAGAAAAAATATAGAAGCAATCATAAACGATAAACCTCAAACAAGAAACCTCGTGCAATATACCATGCCCAATAAACTGTGAACCCTCCCCCCGTCTTGTGTGCTGCTGGTGACATCAACTGCAAACTGTTGAAATGTCAGAGGTGGAGGCCAATCGGGATCAATGCAGTCTTAAGTTGCAGCAGTTAAGACGTCAGCGCCAGGTTCCAGCGGATCAAATCCTGTCAGGTTTTCCGATCCACATGTCTTGGTGTGCTGCGCTGTGTTCGGATGACGCCCTGCCTACAACTCATAGAAAAACCAGAGAAGTGGTCTATAGACAATCCACTTGGCCTTTTTTATTTCCACATGATTATGATAACGCTTGATACAGCTAACGATCTCGCTCTTTTTCCATTGAGTTTCATGGTTTCCTTGGAAACGTCATATATAGGGTGGCCTCGAGTCATATTCGAGTCGGCAGTGCGGTTGCTCACGTTCACTGGAAACGAACACAATCAATCACATTTCATACCAACCAACATGACGTCATCGTGTTGTAACTGGTCCGTTCGAATAGTTGACAGCGGTTTTTTTTTTAGAAGTTGAAAAATTAAAAAGTATAATTGTTTGACATAGGATTTTAAATGTGAAGAAAAGAGCTGCCATGTTGGCTAACACTACAACTTTCTCAAACTTTGAAGGGGTCCGTTCCTCTGGTGTGTATGTCTTGATATGTTTCCCTGCTCATATATCCGGTAATTCTGAGCTCAGAGTGTCAAAACGAGTTATTATTATTATCATTATTATGATTATGATCACCATCATCATCATCATCATCATAATCATCATTATCATCATCAGTTAGATACTTTAATAAAGACACGCTGAAATTCTGACGATGATTTACGCAGTTCTTGAATTATCGCGTTTCAGTGAAAAATCGGTTATGATGGACATTGGCCGTAATTTGTGTGAAACTGATGGCATTTTCTGTAGTAAGTTTCCATGAGGAACTCTTCCAAGCTGATGTGTTGGGGTTTTCTTGGGCTAAAGATGTTCCTTGGAACAGATGGTCATAAATCGGCTACAAACCGCACAGCAGTTCTTCATCGTTGTGTTGGTCGTCCTGGTGGGGCATGTTGTAAATACCAACAGGGGCCTAATGATAGGGTTAGGATTAAATGAAGTCGACTGCTGGGTGCAAGCAGACAGGTTTTTGGTCCAAAGGAGACTGGGTCTAATGACGTCATCCTATTTTGTGGCTTTACCTGTAAACAATGCCCCAGGCGCAGACTGACCTGGACGACGTCAGCAGAGACCACCCTTTTACCACCGATCAAACACTTATGATTGACAATAGAAGTCTGGTTGATAACCCACTCTCCTGACCTTCATGGAGGATAGGGTTCGTCCCTCAGTGATGTTAAAAGTCTGAACATGATACAGAGGCCATGAGTACACTTCCAATGTATGTACTGTCGGTGTTGGTGGTGCCAGTTAAACCGTTTACAATTTTCATCACCTGAAGTGGACCGTACAAATATTTTTGTCCACCCAGAAACACTGCTGGTCAAGTGTGCAGTGGCCACAACGTTGCCAAGCTGACCACGGGAAGGGGTTCGATTCCCTTTTTTTTATTTAGGCGATTTTTGAACCTCACGATCTGTTCGGCGGTTTCTGTTATGGTAGTATACATCTCTTCCATTGTTAATGGCCATGGCGTGATGAAATAGTCTTTATGGTAGTATACATCTCTTCCATTATTAAAGCTTTGCCATGGCGTGATGAAATAGTATTTATGGTAGTATACATCCCTTCCATTGTTAAAGCTCTGCATGGCGTGATGAAATAGTCTTTATGGTAGTATACATCTCTTCCATTGTTAAAGCCCTGCATGGCGTGATGAAATCGTCTTTATGGTAGTATACATCTCTTCCATTGTTAAAGCCCGGCCATGGCGTGATGAAATAGTTTTTATGGTAGTATACATCTCTTCCATTGTTAAAGCCCTGCATGGCGTGATGAAATCGTCTTTATGGTAGTATACATCTCTTCCATTGTTAAAGCCTGGCCATGGCGTGATGAAATAGTCTTTATGGTAGTATACATCCCTTCCATTGTTAAAGCTCTGCATGGCGTGATGAAATAGTCTTTATGGTAGTATACATCTCTTCCATTGTTAACGGCCATGGCGTGATGAAGTAGTATTTATGGTAGTATACATCTCTTCCATTGTTAACGGCCATGGCGTGATGAAATAGTCTTTATGGCAGTATACATCTCTTCCGTTGTTAAAGCCCTGCATGGCGTGATGAAATAGTCTTTTTGGTAGTATACATCTCTTCCATTGTTAAAGCCCGGCCATGGCGTGATGAAATAGTCTTTATTGTAGTATACATCTCTTCCATTGTTAAAGCCCTGCATGGCGTGATGAAATAGTCTTTATGGCAGTATACATCTCTTCCGTTGTTAAAGCCCTGCATGGCGTGATGAAATAGTCTTTATGGCAGTATACATCGCTTCCATTGTTAAAGCTTTGCCATGGCGTGATGAAATAGTCTTTATTGTAGTATACATCTCTTCCATTGTTAAAGCCCGGCCATGGCGGATGAAATAGTCTTTATGGCAGTATACATCTCTTCCATATATTGTTAGAGCCCTGCATGGCGTGATGAAATAGTCTTTATGTCACAGAGTGAAGTTTCCAACCGCAGGCTACAGACGTGCTGTCTTTCCTGGCACTAAGGTGACGAATGCGGCGTGTGGTGGGCGAACAGTTACAGTACACTTGATCTGCTGTGAAATGCTGTCGTTTTTGCGGCGGACAAATAACAGTCCCAGAAACAGTGAAAACCCGTTTTATTTTTTTTATCAGAGTTATTTCCCCTGGGATGGGCGTATTCAGTACGATCAGTGTCGCCTCCACGTGGAAGTTCAGGACCAGAGACTTCCCTTTTTCTATTGCCCACGTTCACTGCCTTTTGTCTTTATGATTTCCTTTCTTTCTTCATAGTTTTCCCTTGGTTTTCTGCCTTTGGTGTCTTCACTGCTTTTTGGTCTTCATTTCCTTTCCTTTCTTTCTTCATAGTTTTCCCTTGGTTTTCTGCCTTTGGTGTCTTCACTGCTTTTTGGTCTTCATTTCCTTTCCTTTCTTTCTTCATAGTTTTCCCTTGGTTTTCTGCCTTTGGTGTCTTCACTGCTTTTTGGTCTTCATTTCCTTTCCTTTCTTTCTTCATAGTTTTCCCTTGGTTTTCTGCCTTTGGTGTCTTCACTGCTTTTTGGTCTTCATTTCCTTTCCTTTCTTTCTTCATCGTCTCCTTTGGGTGTCTACCTTTGTCATATATTCTCGAAATTCTCTTATACTCTTTTTAAAACGTGATCCCATTTATTACTACCAATTTGTTGTTGTTGCCAGGCCATCTGCCTGTTGGTAACTGTTAGTTGTGAAGAATGTACCCACTGTCCAAAGCGGCGTCTAACAATCCATTCTGCAGTGTCTGTGGTGGATTTTGTATGCAGTTTTTTTAATTACATTTAAGCATTTTCAATTAGTCTGATGTTTCAAATTGAGAGTGATTAATTAAGCGGAAAACTTGGCGGTTTTACCAATGGCCTGGTGTTATCCGCCTTACGGACGTCAATGGTATGGGCATCATTTTATTATTTGATATGCTTTTGGGATTGTTAAATTCATTCATTCATTCATTCATTCATTCATTCGTTGGTTCATTCATTCATTCATTCATCCATTCATTTATTCTTTCTTTCTTTTTTTGTCTTTCTCTTTAAAGTGTGGTAGACTACTTCTTTCCTGCGTGTTAACAGCGCTGAATTTTTTTTTTTTTTTTCTGGTGGCCGAAGCTGTAATGATAAACATGTAGAGGGAGACGACCAGTGTGGTGGTTTCTACGGCTGATGTCGCTGTCGAATATAACGATATTTCAACACCGACATTACAAGATGGGAATACCAGCCCAATGTGTCGTGTCCACACCGGTCAACATGTGATCCGGTCCTCGGAGCATCCACTGAGATCAACTTGCATGTTTACATTGCCAACCTTCTGCCCTGCTTTTTCCTTACCCCCTCTCCCGCATCTACCCTGCTGCCCCCCCCCCCCGCCCCCCCCACTCCCGAGTTCCATACAAAAGCATGCACAAGCACACACGCACACGCACACATAAACAGACAGACGGACAGACAGACACAGTGCGCGCGCGCGGACAGTGACAAAGAGAGAGAGAGAGAGAGAGAGAGAGAGAGAGAGAGAGAGAGAGAAGAGACAGACACACACACACACAGGCACACAGACAGACAGACAGACAGACAGACACAGAGAGAGAGAGAGAGAGAGCGCGCTAACGGTAGTCTGAATTCAAAGATTTTAATGACATAAGCTGACAATCCCTATCATGACATTTGCAGTAAGGCATGTAATAAGGCATCTTCCCCCCCCTCCTTCTCCCTCATCGCCCCCCTCTCCCCGTCCCTCCTTCCTCCCTCATCGACCCACTCCCCTCAACCGCCTACCGCTTTCACTTAGAAATTTCCAAGTCACACACGTGCGTGCGCGCGCGCGCGCGCGCACACACACACACACACACACACACACACACACACACACACACACACACACACACGAACGCAGGCACCTACATTAACTTACATATAAAACTTCTGGGTGCATTACTTCTAACAGTCGGGCAGCATTGTGCATAGCATGCAGGAATGCACACAAACATGCCAAAGTGAAAAAGGAAAGCGTTTTCTTTTTTTTCTATATTTCACACAGTCAGAAGTAGTTCGAACACACCATTAATTTAATCAACTTTATATCGAGATCAGCGTTTTGTTCACTTGCCAGTGATCTTTTGCTGATGGCATATGTAATGAATGTACACAATAGACGATCAGACTAGCCTCCGTTTGGCAGTTTTGACACCTTCCAACAGAGTTGAAACGGATTTAACGGGGTCACATTTCTTCTTAGATATCTGGACGACGTCGACATTCAAATAAAAAAGAATAACAATTTTCCGATTCAGGCTTTATTTCACACACTGGCCATGAAATACTGGCCTTTGTCACATCGAAGCGATTACGATGCGTAATTAGTTGACACACGCCTGTTTGGACTTGCGCAAGACCAGTCCGTTGTGCTTCTGTCCACAGACATGTGATATATGTTCCCTGACCCCCCCCCCCCTTCCCCCCCCCCCCCAAAAAAAAAAAAAAAAATAAAAAACTTGAATGCCTGATACATGTTTAACTTTTCATTCATGTGATTTCTCCGACGGTGGCAGAAATAACTAAATAATCGTTCGCTCGATTCAATACAAATACTGCTTTCCACGTCACAGCTAAACAACCATAGTTCAGATCCGTTATTATATAAGATTACTGTAATATGTGACACTCTAGTGTTAATACCCTTTTCATACATCGAAAGAAGCACCCTTTTTTGAATACTTGTGATCTACTTGTCTTGAAATTCGTAGCCAGTACTTCATTACTATATCAGTAGTGTTGATGTGTAATGGATAACCACTTACTTAATAATAATAATAATGTATGGATTTTATATAGCGCAATTCTTGGGATCAACTCATTGCGCTCAGCACACACTCAACACTCCCACTAACATGTGTTCACACACACACACACACACACACACACACACACACACACACACACACACACACACACACACACACCATAAATAACATTTGTCGTTTTGAATGGAATACAAAGGAATTTCTTATAAGCAAAACAATGATTATTTTTATCTGATCATACCGTTCAAATCTCCAAATTTCTGCCGCGTAAGGCAATAATGCCGTTACTTGAGAATCGAACATCTTAAAAAAAAAAAAAAAAAAAAAAAAGGAACTAAAGGTGAAAAACAGCAGATTCTTCTGAATGTTCAACGTGTTTGTGTCGTCGTCTTATTTGCTCTTACCGATGACTCTTTCAGGGCTGTTACCTGACTGGTTGATGAGAACCGTGTCAGTGTTGACTGGTGCTAATTATTGACAGCTTCTATCTCATTGTTGTCTAAGGTCCAAGACAGAGGTCGACCTTTCGTGAACACGCAGGCATTAGGTTGGTGCAGACCGACAGTCAAACCCAGACGATGCCGACGGAAGGCTGAGCTGCTTCGGCAGTCCAACAACAGTGGAAGCAATTACACTGAGATCGTCAGCAAAGGAAAGAATGACGGGTTCTATTTCTACCGGACCCAAGGTAATCCGTGCCTGGCTCTTCTCAGAAGGTCATCGCGAGTTCGTTAATCAACACGGAGAAAAGAGCAGCACTTGAAATGCACCCTTGTTTTAGACCTTGAAGGCAATTCAGGTGCTCTGTGAGTTCTCTTTTACACGTCATTCCGGACTGAACAGATTCATGAATGGCTCTGACAGTCTGAAACATCCTTCGCTGAAGGTTGGTTGTGAGGAGAACTGACCACAAAGCCGGTCGCTTTACAGTGTTGAGCGCTTTTCAAAATGTACGAATGCCACACTCATTTATTATTATTATTATATATATTATTATTATTTGGACTCATTTGGACTGGAGGTTCATTGTTTTTTCTATTGCTGCAAGTTAAGTGGTGATGTGATCGATTATTGATCTACCTATCTCAAATTGGGTTCGCGCATCTGTCACTTTTTTCCCTCGTGTTTTTCAGCCCATACAGTTCCAGATGTGTGTGTAGACTTTACTTCGAAAGTTTGTGACGGATATTCATCTGTTCATAAGTTAATATCTCCCTTTTGGAACCTAAAATGATAATCGATGGAGTCCATTTGGAAAGACTGCTTTTGCGATAAGGATATTATAAAAATGCACACATGGTTGAATTCTTTATTCTGAATTCTTAATAACTCTCAAATAATAATGTTGGACCTGGAGCTTTTTGCACATAAGGATTGGAGAGGAGAGAGAGAGAGAGAGAGAGAGAGAGAGAGAGAGTGGAAGGATAGGTGGGCGGTAAAGGGGACGTAGAGAGCTAAATATTGACAGTTTTAGTACTTAAGTGTATGTATGTATGTATGTATGTATGCATGTATCTCTCTCTCTCTCTCTCTCTCTCTCTCTCTCTCTCTCTCTCTCTCTCAATTCATCTATCTATCTGTCTGCCCGTCTGTCTATCTATTTATCTGTCTGTCTGTGTTCTGTTTGTCTATCTGTCTACCTGCTTGTCTGTTTGTCTGTGTCCCTATCTATCGATCTGTCAAATTGTCTGTCTGTCTATCTATATATCTATCTATCTTTTTAACTATATATCTATCTTTTTATCTATCTACCTACCTATCTATACGTTGGACAGTGTAGTAGTCGGGGAAACAAGTGCAGGCTAACAATTTCTCCTTAATTACATGGATGACTTGGCGACGATTCAAACAAACAAACAAACAAACAAGCAAACAAGTGGGGGTGAGAGAAAGAAAATGGGAATGGAAAATCAGGGCGTTGGATTATAGATATAAAATCCTTCACCAGCTGCAATAAGGGACCATCGTAGTCCATCTTGAAGACAGGACCATTCATACCGTCTGCTCACAGGCCTTCTGTCCGCTGATTCGGACTCGTCAGTAAGACACTGACATATATACACACATATAAGTTGTCTCATGGCAATGAAAACCTTGCAGCTCAGAGAGAGAGAGAGAGAGAGAGAGAGAGAGAGAGAGAGAGAGAGAGAGAGAGAGAGAGAGAGAAACGAACCATGGACTAAAGAGGAAGACTTATTTATATTTATTTCCTAATATCAGCCTGAGTATATATCTCTTAATAAGAAGAGAGATTGATAAAAGAGAAACAAGATGGGCGTACCATCCCAGTATGTCGTTTCTACAGCTATGAACACTATACTCATCTTCTTAGCGAGAAAGCCTCGGTAATCATTGTCAAAGCATCGTAGATAGTCTCTTAAAGGCACTCGTTCTCCACCCTGTCTTGTCCCTGTCATATACATAAGCACGCACGCACGCGTTCACCCACCCACCTACCTCCCACAAGTGGTGCGCATGCGCACCGGCACATATGAAAACACGGGCACGTGCATTCGGAGTTTCAAATAAATCTTGGTAACCGATGACAGGACAATATTGTCATGGCAACCCAAAGGCATCGTCAACATTAAGATGTGATGATTTATTACAAAAGTTTAGCAAAAGGTCTCCCAAGTGCGAACGGATTATGAAGAGTAAAATTTTAGCAAATAAAACCTAAAATTCTGTCTTAAGTGTGGACATTGGAAGTATGGACAACAGAAGAATGTTAACGAACACACCTAACAGAAAATGAGCGGAAAGCTTTCTCGTTGCGACACTCTGAATTAAGATGACACTATCATTTAAAGAAAACAACAGGCCGAGTACCACTTGCGCCATAAATCAATTAATGAGGGTGAAAGAAAAAAAGCATGGTAACCACAAAATGATTAGCATATTGTCTTCATGTCTGACAATAGTCTTAGAAGGGCACTCAGCGACAGTCAGCGAACTACTACAATATGATCCTCTCTGGGGAGAAAGTAGACCTCCAACATACCTCAGGACAATGTCTTTTACGCCACGGATCCTCACGTTGCACCCCCATGTATTTCTGGATAAAACATGGCTGCTATTTTCAGCCCTGCAATGAACCCTCCAGAGTAAACAGCCTACATCAAACACAGAAACTTCACAAACCAAGTGATGGAACAAACAAACGAACGGACCAACAAATAATTACTTGCATTAACCGTTAAACAACAAAATGAACACATGAACGTGCAGTCAAACAAGCGAACGGTATACAAATAACTAGCAGCATAATGAAACAAGCCCATTCACTCAAACAAACAAATAAAGACTCAGACATACCGAGGGATGGTCAGAAATTGTTCTCAGTGACGGTTTGTGATATTCTCATGTGGACAGATCAGCTGGTGCTTGAAGAAATTCCGACATGTACTTTACACTGAAGCCACCAATCAGAATAACAGGCAGAAAGCCCAGTGACTGTCAATAAACGGATTATCAACAACACACATTGCAGTGAAATTGAGATTATACATTTCCATGTCAGTCTTGTTAAACGCTCTTCCCTTCTCAAAGGCAGATTTACAGATTAAATAATGGTAGTAGTTCAGTATTTCACGTTTCCAATTATTTCTGAAATCGAGTTTGAGCAGTAAAATGTTATTTATCTATTTATCTATCTATCTGTCGGTCTGTCTGTCTG
This sequence comes from Conus canariensis, assembly GCA_033310375.1. NCBI lineage: Eukaryota > Metazoa > Mollusca > Gastropoda > Neogastropoda > Conidae > Conus > Conus canariensis. The sequence continues at coordinate 101,645,736 of CM065717.1, read as the reverse complement.
CCTATCTATATCTGTCTAACTATCTATCAGTCGGTCTGTCTGCCTGTCTGTCTGTCTGTCTGTCTGTATGTATATGTTATGAGTTAGCACCTGAAATGTAAACTTCTATCTACTGGTATTGGTTTTTAAAACAAAATACTAGATCAGCTTTTAACTCGAAGTAACACATTGCAAAATCTTCAGGAAATTATCACATCACTGTCCGTTTCTTTCCCACACACCTGAAGAAAGGAATCCGTGCCACAGCAGGCACACACGTTCTGACCAGTGGGGAAATGGCATTCTGGCTGGGCGCTGGCTTAAAGGCATCTGATCTCTGTGGACTTGATTTGACATGGTTCACCCTGTGGTCTGTACAACTCCTGTGGACTTGGTTTGACATGTTCTCCCTGTGGTCTGTACAACTCCTGTGAATGTGGTTTGACGTGTTCTCCCTGTGGTCTGTACAACTCCTGTAGACATGGTTTGACATGTTCTCCCTGTGGTCTGTACAACTCCTGTGGACTTGGTTTGACATGTTCTCCCTGTGGACTATACCACTCCTGTGAATGTGGTTTGACATGTTCTCCCTGTGGTCTGTACATCTCCTGTAGACATGGTTTGACATGGTTCTCGCTGCGGTCTGTACAACTCCTGTGGACTTGGTTTGATATGTTCTCCCTGTGGTCTGTACATCTCCTGTAGACATGGTTTGACATGTTCTCCCTGTGGTCTGTACAACTCCTGTAGACATGGTTTAAACATGTTCTCCCTGTGGTCTGTACAACTCCTGTAGACATAGTTTGACATGTTCTCCCTGTGGTCTGTACAACTCCTGTAGACATAGTTTGACATGTTCTCCCTGTGGTCTGTACAACTCCATGCCATGTACACAAGAAACATTCGCCGTTCGTCAAGAAATAAACCCTGATTTGGAAACAATATTTGAACACTGCAACAGACAAATGCACCTTCCCTGTTCGGAGTTCTGGTGTCAACAGTTCCTCAAACTGTAGGTAAACACCCCGTTTACAGGTCAAACTTTGCTGTGCAGTGATGCCACGCCCATCTGTATGTGTGCAGACTGGTATCACCCAGTGTGACAACAAAATGAGAAAGAACGTAGCTCTAACTCCATCCAGTTTTTTTGACAACGTCGTGACATTATTCTTAGCTTAAGCCATTCAAAATGGACAAGACAAACAAACAAACAATAAAAAAAAGCCAAAAACCCCCCACAAAACAAACAACAAACAAACAAACAAAAACCCTGTGGACTAAATGTTTTCTCGTTTTCGGTTCTGTTGAAAAAAAAGCATATTACCAAAATAAAGTGTTTGTCTTGTTTACAGTATTATTCTAAGGCCCGCACTTCTACAGATTATTATGATTATTTATAATGAATACTTATATAGTGCCTATTCTCGGCTAGAGACCAAGCTCTAAGCGCTTTACAATCCACACTAATTTACACAACGGGCTGCCTACCTGGGTAATGCCGACTGAAGAGCTGCCAGCTGGCGCTTCATTCAGTCATTTCCCGTGTTATCCAGTCAATATTGTTCTCTCAATTTCCTTACTTCCTTCATTCTTTCCATTTCTCATGCAGGGTGCATGCAATGTGTAACGTGTCATCCATACCAACGGCCAAACTGGCCTTCTCTTCCGAAAATTGGTGATGGGATTTTACGTGTGTGCAAGATGTTATGCGTGCGTTCACACACAGAACCTTGGTTTATAGTCTCATTCGAAGGACTGTATGGGAAATGGAGTCAGAACCAATGTTAACTCCGAGGGAAAAATCCCCCGGTACCGAAAAGGCCTGGCGGAGATTCGAACCCGCAACCCCAGGATCACCAAGATTACAAATCCGGCACTCTACCAACTGAGCTATTCAGGCCCCCAAGCTATTCCGGCCCCTGGAAAGGGTGTAATATTCTAATGTGTAACATCAGTTAAATCAATTTCAACTGGACCATAGCAGGTAAACATACAAATCATTCAAATTATTCTGACATGAAAAGAAAGCGACATCACAGTCATTAAACATGCCGTACCTTCACACAACACAAAATTAGTGCATTCTGTGCCGTGGGAGGAAAAAAACAAACATAAAAGCCATGCAAGCAATCTGTTTATCCTAAAGATGCACATCATGTCCAACAGACTTGCAGACGGTTTAATTCCTTCCATACTTTCAAAATGAGAATAGAAAAAAATAAAGTGTGTTGACAATCCCAGAGAGCCATGTACAAGCAACAAAAACACCATTTACGAAACACGAAGCACAGTCTACGCATACGAGATGATGTAATTAGCCAATGCCCCCTGCTGTCTTTTATCTGAAGGCAAGCATACACTTCCACAGTTTCCAGGTCACAGGCACTGTCCATAAAACTGGCCGGGGAGGGGCTGTGCATTTACGCTATAAAGTGATCGTTAAAACTGCCTCTGGGCACACCTGTCTATGTGTGTGTGTATGTTGGTGTACCTCTTAAAGTTTGCTGTAAATACAGTATTTAAGAAAAAAAACACACACCCAGAAACAAAAACCTAGTGAACTCAAGAACTGTTACAATGAGGGCTGCTGACAGTGAACACATGGCTGAGTAGTGTGCTTCAGCTCCAAGCTGACAGAGATGACAGTGAACACATGGCTGAGTAGTGTGCTTCAGCTCCAAGCTGACAGAGATGACAGTGAACACATGGCTGAGTAGTGTGCTTCAGCACAAAGCTGACACAGATGACAGTGAACACATGGCTGAGTAGTGTGCTTCAGCTGAAAGCTGACAGAGATGACAGTGAAGACATGGCTGAGTAGTGTGCTTCAGCTGAAAGCTGACAGAGATGACAGTGAAGACATGGCTGAGAAGTGTGCTTCAGCTGAAAGCTGACAAAAATGACAGTGAACACATGGCTGAGTAGTGTGCTTCAGCTCAAAATGACAGAGATGACAGTGAAGACATGGCTGAGTAGTGTGCTTCAGCTCCAAGCTGACAGAGATGACAGTGAACACATGGCTGACTAGTGTGCTTCAGCACAAAGCTGACAGAGATGACAGTGAACACATGGCTGACTAGTGTGCTTCAGCACAAAGCTGACGGAAATGACAGTGAAGACATGGCTGAGTAGTGTGCTTCAGCTGAAAGCTGACAGAGATGACAGTGAAGACATGGCTGAGTAGTGTGCTTCAGCTGAAAGCTGACAGAGATGACAGTGAACACATGGCTGAGTAGTGTGCTTCAGCTGAAAGCTGAAAGAGATGACAGTGAAGACATGGCTGAGTAGTGTGCTTCAGCTGAAAGCTGAAAGAGATGACAGTGAACACATGGCTGAGGAGTGTGCTTCAGCTCAAAGCTGACAGAGATGTGCACAATTAACATTTGAGGGGTATATAGTACAATGTGTAAAACGTTACACATAGTACTATTAGATTACCAAGAAAATGCATAGTTTGGTGCAAATATGTTTCCATTTACGCATTGAAGAATACAGTTGTCTTGTCCATGTTTGTTTAGCTGATGTCGAATATATTTGAGCTTGAGAAAAAAGTTAAACTACCATCTTTTACAGTAGTAGCCATTGTCCTTCTTCACAGCCTGTCTTGTGGTCCGTCCCACGTAAGGATTAACACATGCTGTTTGGAATCATCTTTTACAATAGTAGCCATTGTCCTCCTCAGCCTGTCTTGAGATTCATTCCACCTAAGGATTAACATATGCTGTTTGGAATAATCTTTTACAGTAGTAGCCATTGTCCTTGTTCTCAGCCTGTCTGGAGGTCCGTTCCTTCTAAGGATTAACACATGCTGTTTGGAATCAGGACAGCAAGGCACCGGAATCCACTGCTGTGTGGGACTCTGAAACAAGGACAGAATATAAATCGGGAACACTCCCTGGAGGAATGATGTTTCGCTTGGATCACGTTGTAAATAGCACTTCCCCCTCCAGTCACTCTATTTACTTGTCTGGACAAGTTTTATATCCGTTGTTAGTCAGATCAGTCAAATCAGCTAACTCAAAATCAAATCAAATCAGATCAACTATACTGTCTTGAGAGAGAAATTACACATATATACCTGTTACAAACATGTACTTTATCATGTAAGAAAACTAATGCTGTCAGCAGCATGCATACTAAATTCACTTTATTTGTATTAAAACGATACCAGTTTAAGAATAGTGCATGGTTTATATGAAAATAAATCCTCAGTTTCCCCCTTCCATCCCACCCCAACGCGTACATGCACACACACACACACACACACACACACACACACACACCGCGCGCGCGCGCGCGCGCGGGCGCGCGGGCGCGCGTAATAAAAAGGTGAGACATGCATCCGCACACACATTCCCTCATCCCCTTCACACATTCTCTCTCTCTCTCTCTCTCTCTCTCTCTCTCTCTCTCTCTCTCTCTCTCTCTCTCTCTCTCTCTCTCTCTTCTCCATGTCACAAGTGATCGATCATCTGTGATTAGAATTCGGGCTGCAGTTGAAATATTGAATGGAGTTCAGGGGAAGACTTTCCCCATGGAACGGTCCAGTATGGCCATCCTGGTGTCAGAGATTTAAACAGTTTGCTAAGATGTGGGTTTCATCACCAGTGATTTTTCTAGCTTTCCGTGTCTAACGACATTCGTAGAACTCGCACGTGCCTTCTTTCTGTCACCCACAATTTTTCCACCTAAAAACATCCTTATATTTCACATACATGCCACCATAAGTTAATGCTCAAAGGGAAAGCAGTATACATCCGTACATCTCACATTTATGCCACCGTAAGCTGACACACCATTACCATTATAAGTTCATGTTAAAAGGGGAACCGCTATACATCCTTACATCTCACATTTATGCCACCGTAAGCTGACACACCATTACCATTATAAGTTCATGTTAAAAGGGGAACCGCTATACATCCTTACATTTCACACTTGTGCCACCGTAAGTTAATGCTAAAAAGGGAACCATTATAACAACATAAAAACGAAAAAGTCAAAAGAGATTTAAGGAAGCAAGTATGAATTAACATGAGAATATTAGTTGACATTAAAACACCGAAGCCTGCACCAACAGCACTGCCTCGGGTGGCAGTTCTTACTGCTATGATCAATCTGCGCTTTAAAAGTCAGCTTGTCTGAAATTACTCCTAAATATTTACAACCATCAACGCGCTCTACTCAACACCTTTGATTAAAAGAAGTGGTATTGTTGCTGGTTTTTTTTTTCTCCTAAACTTGATCAGCATCGTTTTTGTTTTTTTGTTTTTCTCTCCTCACATACAGAGCAATGTAATTGCAATCACACCAATCACACCAACCGTCACATCTTTGAACATAATTCGAGTGAGATTCAGAGAGTTCTTGAATTACTGAGTTATCGGGATAGTGTTTGATTCAAAGTGTTCACTGGCTTCTTTGACTGTAGTTTGTGTGCACAGTAAATAAAGCAGTAGAGAGGACAGTATTGCAGAGAGTGTGCCACATAGTTTGTGTGCAAAGTAAATAAAGCAATAGAGAGGACAGTATTGCAGAGAGTGTGCCACATAGTTTGTGTGCAAAGTAAATAAAGCAGTAGAGAGGACAGTATTGCAGAGAGTGTGCCACATAGTTTGTGTGCAAAGTAAATAAAGCAGTAGAGAGGACAGTATTGCAGAGAGTGTGCCACATAGTTTGTGTGCAAAGTAAATAAAGCAGAAGAGAGGACAGTATTGCAGAGAGTGTGCCACATAGTTTGTGTGCAAAGTAAATAAAGCAGTAGAGAGGACTTTTATTGCCAGAGAGATGTGCCACATGAGTAAATAAAGCAAAGAGAGGACAGTGTTGCAGAGAGTGTGCCACATACAAGTAAATAAAGCAGAGAGAGACAGTATGCAGAGAGTGTGCCACATGTTTGTGTGCAAAGTAAATAAAGCAGTAGAGAGGACAGTATTCCAGAGAGTGTGCCACATGAACACAGTAAATAAAGCAGTAGAGAGGACAGTGTTGCAGAGAGTGTGCCACATGAACGCAAGTAAATAAAGCAGTAGAGAAGACAGTATTGCAGAGAGTGTGCCACATGTTTTGTGTGCAAAGTAAATACAGCAGTAGAGAGGACAGTATTCCAGAGAGTGTGCCACATATTTGTGTGCAAAGTAAATACAGCAGTAGAGAGGAAAGTATTGCAGAGAGTGTGCCACATAGTTTGTGTGCAAAGTAAATACAGCAGTAGAGAGGACAGTATTGCAGAGAGTGTGCCACATAGTTTGTGTGCAAAGTAAATACAGCAGTAGAGAGGACAGTATTGCAGAGAGTGTGCCACATAGTTTGTGTGCAAAGTAAATACAGCAGTAGAGAGGACAGTATTGCAGAGAGTGTGCCACATAGTTTGTGTGCAAAGTAAATACAGCAGTAGAGAGGACAGTATTGCAGAGAGTGTGCCACATAGTTTGTGTGCAAAGTAAATAAAGCAGTAGAGAGGACAGTATTGCAGAGAGTGTGCCACATAGTTTGTGTGCAAAGTAAATACAGCAGTAGAGAGGACAGTATTGCAGAGAGTGTGCCACATGAAACAGCAGTGCGGGGTGACAAAACAACTGGACATCAGAGTCGTTGAGTAAGAAAGTCAACAATGCATAAAATCAGCCTGTTCTTTACATTTAAATATGGTAGTATTGCTGTCATTAGATGAGGTTGTAATGTATTAGAAGCTGAAGAAAAAAAAATCCGTAGATGCGTAGTTTGCTGAATTCATCTGGATTCCAACATAGGTGTGACAGTATCTTTTCATTCATACTTTGTTCTTTGAGGCCAGTCAGATTGTTCGGGCTTGGTTTTACATTTATGTGCGGATCAAAACGTTGTACAAACACTTACACTGTATACAGATTATGCTCAAAGGATTTGTTGTCTCCCAAGTTCGCAACTGAGTGTCATCAGCGAATGGTTAAAAAAAACACACTAAAGTCTGCTTTCTAATTCAGATTCTCTTCATGTGTGCTATCTTACAAAGTATCATCGCCATTATGTAAGCGCATGAAATCAGAGGAAGGATATAGTCCTCTTGTCTATATACACGTTGCACGGTCAACCATTTAATTACTCATCCAATACCTGTAACTGTGGACTTAAGATGTTATTGCAGTTTGAAGCTATTTTAAAACGTTATCACGAAAGCCGAATGAAAGCCAACTTCGACAACTTTATGCATAAAATGTCCAATTCTTGAAGAATCAAATGCTTTTCAAAGTCTATACAGATCCACATTTCCGGTATCTTTTCAGCATCCCATCTAAAGGTATGACTCAAATTTAAATTAGCCTTACATTATCACCAGTTCAAAGGTCAGTTGTGTCCGCATATTCACATAATCCTTATAAAGCATGACTTGACCGTCAGCTGCCTGTGTCTGGCTGGCCAGCTGACTGCATTGACCAGTTAAGGGGTGGTCAGCTGACTGCATTGACTAGTTAAGGGGTGGTCAGCTGACTGCATTGACCAGTTAAGGGCTGGTCAGCTGACTGCATTGACCAGATGAGGGGTGGTCAGCTGAATGCATTGACCAGTTGAGGTGATGTCAGCTGACTGCTTTGACCAGTTAAGGGCTGGTCAACTGACTGCATTGACAGTTAAGTGGTGGTCAGCTGACTGCATTGACCAGTTGAGGGGTTGTCAGCTGCAATAAGCGTTTTAGGATGTGTGTGTGTGTGTGTGTGGTGTGTGTGTGTGTGTGTGTGTGTGTGTGTGTGTGTGTGTGAGTGAGTGAGTGAGTGAGTGAAACGTGTGCGTGTATAACGATGTGTGTAGCTTTTTCTAGGTCAATGGTGGGTTTTTATTCGATAACTTTTATTTACGATGTATACAAGAAGTTTATAATGTGCTTATTTCTCTATTATGAGACCATCAACTAAGAAATGGATTGCCATGTTTTGGATGAATGAAGTATTACTGTAGTCGGAGAAATTTAATTTCAATGGCTATGCAAGAGGAAAGAGGTTTATATATTATATGTAGTAACAGAACACGTCTCATCTTCCTTGTATACATTTCTAAGGGTCTTCGTCCTTTGGAGTACGTACTCTCTCTCTCTCTCTCTCTCTCTCTCTCTCTCTCTCTCTCTCTCTCTCTCTCTCTCTCTCTCTCTCTCATCCTATAAAGATTTAAGAGATAAATGCATTTTGCCTCATACTAGAAATGTTCATCAAGTGTCATTGCTTCTTTTACTGCAAAATGAAAAGAGAATTGTAACTCGCTCTGTAGCTATGTTCATTTATAAAGCACTAAAACGAAGAGAGGAACTGTTATCAGTTAACACACAAATGCCAGAGTAATTTCCGGAAGAACATTTTGTTACGCAAATATTTTCTTTCATAATTTTCAGTATATGCGCCGGGCGCGTGTGTGTTCTACTTTTGTTCTTGACCTCATTGCAGATAGGTCGTTGGCCTTTGCAATTAAACTATTTGAGTTGAGTTGAGTTTCTCTCTCTCTCTCCTCTCTCTCTCTCTCTCTCTCTCTCTCTCTCTCTCCTCTCTGTGTGTGTTATGGACAAGTTTTACTCTCTTAAACTGTCAGTTTTCTTACAATAAAAGATCCAAGATCCTCCTCCCCTCTTCCCCCTCCCCCTCCCCCCCCCCCCCCCCCCCCAAAAAAAAAAGGCCTGAGTGAATAAATAAAAAAGAATACGGCACCAGTACCAGATTGTGCTAGGACTCTAAACATTTACATGTTCTTCAACGCTAATGCCTCCTCTTCAAGACGAGTGTGGCATTCCAGGCATGTTGTCACTCTTGTTTTGGTAGTGAACAATCAGAAATGAAAACTGCCAGTCATTGTTGTCACTCTTGTTTTGGTAGTGAACAATCAGAAATGAAAACTGCCAGTCATTGTTGTCACTCTTGTTTTGGTAGTGAACAATCAGAAATGAAAACTGCCAGTCATTGTTGTCACTCTTGTTTTGGTAGTGAACAATCAGAAATGAAAACTGCCAGGCATTGTTGTCACTCTTGTTTTGGTAGTGAACAATCAGAAATGAAAACTGCCAGTCATTGTTGTCACTCTTGTCTTGGCAGTGGACAACCAGAAATGAAAACTGCCAGTCATTGTTGTCACTCTTGTCTTGGTAGTGAACAATCAGAAATGAAAACTGCCAGTCCTTGTTGTCACTTTTGTCTTGGCAGTGGACAATCAGACATGAAAACTTCAATACAGCATTCGTTCTCTGTTCCTTCTGAATCAAGCATTCGGGGAGAAAAAAAACAACAACAAAAAACAACTTCCGTACGTGTTTCACGTTCTTCACGCAACACATTGTCTTCCTTATTCACAAGATCAGTCATTTCTTTGCTTCCATGAGTTATAATTCTAGAGAACAGACACTCTTTATTATGTGACCCACCAAGCCGAACAAAAGAAACACAAAAATCATAAGACAAACAAGACGCGTTTCGACCTCTTTGGTCTTCTTCAGGCAACCTTCATGACAAATATTCTGTTCTCTCTCTCTCTCTCTCTCTCTCTCTCTCTCTCTCTCTCTCTCTCTCTCTCTCTGTGTGTGTGTGTGTGTGTGTGTGTGTGTGTGTGTGTGTGTGTGTGTGTTCTTTTCCCTGTTTCAATAGTACTGTTAGCTTTTTACTCATTCGTCATTTCTGTTCTACCTATGGTGATGATGATGATCATGAAGATTTTGTCATTAACATCATAATCATAAATCATTACTATTTGTATTATTTTTTTTCAACAAGAACAACAATAATGATGGTCATTAAGAAGCCTTAATATAATAATAATAATAACTATTATCATCATTTTCATTATTATTCCTTTTCCTACAACTATTTTACCACCATTATCATTGTTATAATCATTGCTATTAATGTCATAATATTGTGGGTTTTTTTTCTCTCTAAAATTATCACTACTAGAAGAGAAGTACCACTACCAAAATTGTATTGTTGCTGTTGTTCTCATCTTCATTATTATCACCATTACTGTCATTATATTATTATTATTATTATTATTATTATTATTATTATTATCAACACATCGATCATTCACACTGCATGTTGAGCTTTATTCTCAGTGAATTTTCTAAATTTCTACTTATTGGTGTATTTCTTATATTTTAATTTACTATCTTTCCCATATCTTTTATCTGTATCATAATTACCGTGAATTGTGAGATTATGATTATTATTATTATAACTATTGGTATATTTCTTAGATTATCACTTGCTATCTTTCCCATTACCTATCTCACAATTACCGTCAATTGTGAGATGATGATTATTATTATAACTCTAGGTATATTCCTTAGATTATCACTTGCTATCTATCCCCATTATCTGTCTCACAATTACCGTCAATTATGAGATGATGATTATTATTATAACTCTAGGTATATTTCTTAGATTATCACTTGCTATCTATCCCCATTATCTGTCTCACAATTACCGTCAATTATGAGATGATGATTATTATTATAACTCTAGGTATATTTCTTAGATTATCACTTGCTATCTATCCCCATTATCTGTATCCTTCTTCTTCCTCTTCCTCTTCCTTCTGCTCCTCCTCCTCTCTTTTCTTATCATCATCATCATCATCATCATTATCATCGTCGTTTTCGTCGTCGTCGTCATTGTTATCGTCATTATTGCTATAGCTGCCATAACCATACTGTTATAACTATCGTCGTCTCTTCCCCGTCCTCTGTTAGTATTGTTATAACTGTCACTACAGTTGTTGTTGTTGTTGTTGTTATAATTATTGTTATTATTATTATCGTCAGTATTTTATCATTATCATTACGATTAGTAGTAGTAGTAGTAGTAGTAGTAGTAGTAGTAGTAGTAGTAGTAGTATCATAATCATTACTATTACATTATCATACTACCATTATTTACAGAATCTGTATTAGTATTACATATAGTTTCTTTTATAACCATTCTTATTATCATTTCAGCCCGTGTTGTTTTCCCTTTAACCTCGATTTCATTCCGTAACCTTTTGCACCTGGTTGGTAGAGTTAAGTGACTGTCCGGTTGGTAGAGTTAAGTGGTTAGTAGAGTTAAGTGACTGTCCGGTTGGTAGAGTTAAGTGACTGTCCGGTTGGTAGAGTTAAGTGACTGTCTAGTTGGTAGAGTTAAGCGGTTGGTAGAGTTAAGTGACTGTCCGGTTGGTAGAGTTAAGTGACTGTCCGGTTGGTAGAGTTAAGTGACTGTCCGGATGGTAGAGTTAAGTGACTGTCCGGTTGATAGAGTTAAGCGACTGTCCGGTTGGTAGAGTTAAGTGACTGTCCGGTTGGTAGAGTTAACTGACTGTCCGGTTGGTAGAGTTAAGTGACTGTCCGGTTGGTAGAGTTAAGCGACTGTTCGTTCTTCGATTTCACTGTCTTGAATGTGGATTGTCTTGCCCGGAAAGACCAAATACGTCGAAACGCGTCGTGTTCGTTTTGTAAGTTGTTTTGATTCTTTCGTTTGGCGGCGCGGTGATCTTGTCTTTGGTCTTGCTTTAACGGCTGTTTCATTTTCTGTTTAATGGATTGTTCTGCTTATGTTAGATGACGCAGACAGCAGTGATCATGTCTTTGGTCTTGTTTTAATGTCTGTTTCATTTTCTGTGTAATGGATTGTTCTGCTTAAAACAGACTGTTAGATGACAGACAGCATAGTGAAAACATGAAACAGACTGTGAGATGACACAGACAGCATAGTGAAAACATGAAACAAGAAGATGGAAAACAAACACATATCCTTTGGATACCTGGCTGTCATGCTGTGTGCCACACAATAATGTGTGTGTGTGTGTGTGTGTGTGTGTGTGTGTGTGTGTGTGTGTGTGTGTGTGTGTGTGCCTTCATGTTTGTGTACACGCATGCGTGCGTGCGTGTTTATGTGTGTATGTATGTATGATCATCTGTCTTGCGTGTGTGCACATATGGGCATCCAGGCGAATGCTTGTTTATTTGTGCAAATGTACTTATTTGCACATACACGTGCACACAAACGCACGAAAATGTAAGTGTGAGAGCAGTGTGTATGTAAACTTAAGTGTGGGATTGGGAAAAACAAACAAAAAAACAACCAGCGAGCGAGCGAAAATATGTAATAAGCATAACTACATGTAATCTTTTGGGCCAATGAAATTTAAATGAAATAGAAAAACGAAGAAATGATAAATGATGGAACAACAAAATACGTACGTAAAAGGTTTAGGTACAAAGTGAACATTTGAAGATACAAGTTGTTGCCTTTTAGAAATAAGATATGAAATCATCTTTAGGGTGTCAAAAGATAGTACCATTTTGTAAACTTTCCAAGCAGAAGTTCACGATCAGTGACATAAAACGTTTGGAAAAATCCGCGAAAAGAATGGCAGAAAACTGTTCGTGTTCATATAGATGAAACGATTGATCACTAGGCGTTGTGTGAAATGTTCAGCAAGAATGGTCCTCTCTTAACCTGGACTGATTTAGGCGTATTAAATGATGCTTATTAACATTGAAAAAAGGCGTTTAGTAATAAATATGTTCTAATGTTTTTTTAAAAAAAGAAGATCAAACCGACACATGTTTGTCAGGTTCTTGATAATGTTTCTAGGTTTACACGCCGGCGGGTTTGAAACATATTAGGCAAGAACGTTAATATAGACAAAGATTGTAAATATAAGGAAGAGTTTTAGATACATTATTCCATCCTTTGCTGACTTCTTGAACTGTTAGACATGAACGCTCTGTGAACATCTCTGGCATTATCATGTAAGGTTCAATGGATATTCTTTTCCTGGCAGTAAGTCCGTAATTCTAGTCAGTCTTTTATATATAAAACATTTTGTATAATTTGATTTGCTACTGATGCAAGATATCAATTTAGTTTTCTAGCAGTCAGACAGGGCCTTTTCAGAGCTGTGACCACACCTGAAGAAAATGTCCCCTCCTTGAAAAGAATCCCATGACAAAAGCGACATGTACATGTTAACATAATTCAGTAGCATGACAGATCAACTGTGGAATCCTGGAAAAGAAAACAACAACAAAGATAATCCACATATTGAGATCAACCTGTAGATTGGTAGGTCAACGTTGATATTGTGGAAATAAACAACAACAAAGACATAATCTACATATTGAGATCAATCTGTAGATTGGTAGGTCAACTGTTGATATTCTGGAAATAAACAACAACAAAGACATAATCTACATATTGAGATCAATATGTAGATTGGTAGGTCAATTGTTGATATTCTGGAAATAAACGACAACGAAGGCAGAATCTACATGTCGACATCATTCAGTTGATCAACTGTTAAAACCTGGGAACAACAAACAACACAGGCAACATCTGCATGTTGACATCATTCAGTAGATCAACTGTTAAATCCTGAGAACAACAAACAACACAGACATCTGCATGTGGGCATCAATCAAAGAAATAGCAAGGAACAGCAGAGAGTAAACACTCTTTCTCTCCATGAATTCCATGGCCATCACAAGGACCCCACACTGAAGAACAGTTCAGCAGGTTCCCCCTGTCCTGTGGGTAGTGTGCCAAGGCCTGGGTCTCTGCTGATGGTTCCAAGGCCTGGGTCTCTGCTAATGGTTCCAAGGCCTGGGTCTCTGCTGATGGTTCCAAGGCCTGGGTCTCTGCTGATGGTTCCAAGGCCTGGGTCTCTGCTAGTGGTTCCACGGCCTGGGTCTCTGCTAGTGGTTCCAAGGCCTGGGTCTCTGCTAATGGTTCCAAGGCCTGGGTCTCTGCTGATGGTTCCAAGGCCTGGGTCTCTGCTAATGGTTCCAAGGCCTGGGTCTCTGCTAATGGTTCCACGGCCTGGGTCTCTGCTAGTGGTTCCACGGCCTGGGTCTCTGCTATGGTTCCACGGCCTGGGTCTCTGCTAATGGTTCCAAGGCCTGGGTCTCTGCTGATGGTGCCAAGGCCTGGGTCTCTGCTAATGGTTCCAAGGCCTGGGTCTCTGCTAATGGCTCCAAGGCCTGGGTCTCTGCTGATGGTGCCATGGCCTGGGTCTCAGCTAATGGTTCCAGGGCCTGGGTCTCTGCTAATGGTTCCAAGGCCTGGGTCTCTGCTGATGGTGCCAAGGCCTGGGTCTCTGCTAATGGCTCCAAGGCCTGGGTCTCTGCTGATGGTGCCAAGGCCTGGGTCTCTGCTAGTGGTTCCAAGGCCTGGGTCTCTGCTAATGGTTCCAAGGCCTGGGTCTCTGCTGATGGTGCCAAGGCCTGGGTCTCTGCTAATGGCTCAAGGCCTGGGTCTCTGCTAATGGCTCCAAGGCCTGGGTCTCTGCTAGTGGTTCCAAAGCCTGGGTCTCTGCTGATGGCTTCCCTGTCCACTCTGCAGCGTGGTCAGTGCTTCATGTTTCTGTCTTCCCCTCAGTCTCCCTCCTGTCATAGTTCCATGGAGGACTGTTTTATCAAGGATCTTTTTACATGGCCACACCGACTGGTGTCAGCGGATCTTTGTTTGGTCCTAGGTATTACTAAAGTATGCATTTCTTTTAACAACAAGTAATGACAAATGTATTGCACACACGCACACACACACACACACACACACACACACACACACACACACACACACACACACACACACACACACGCACGCACGCACGCACGCACGCACGCACACACGCGCACGCACGCACGACACACACACACACACACACACACACACACACACACACACACACACACACACACGTGCGCGCGCGCAGGTTTCAGCTAGAAAGACGATGCAGACAGGGAGACCCACTTTCTCCATGTCTGTTTATTCTTAGTGTAGAAAAGTTTGACTATAATGATATGAGAAAGAACCGACCAAAGCAATCCATGTCGTTAACACTGAGTACAGAATGTCTCAACCAGCAGACGATATACAGGTTTTTGGTTTTCGTTTTCTAAACTATACTTCTACTTGATCGTTTTGGCACGAGTGGCAGAACTGCATACGTGAAGTAACAAGACACAAGCAATAAAGCTAGGGAGTAAGAAACGGTCACTTATAGGTCACTGACCTCTCTTGAAACTGATAGTGAATCCTCGAAAATTCAAGACAGGTGGCAGGCATATGGTTTACTCAAGATTAAAGGATTATGAAAGAATTAACTAAAGAAAAAACAACTGAAGATGAAAGTGATTTTTAATTTTGGCCGCAAAGATCCAATACCTCGGTAGGCGGAATAATTACTTTGGAATCCAGATGAATACACCCATGGATCCTACATCATCCAGACCCACCAGATCACACGATCAAAACTCTCCGGAAACTGCTTTCAGTTTGTCTGGAAGGGAAAGCAAGCTACAGCTGGCGGGAAGACTTCTGTTACAACTATAGCACAGAATGGAGTGAATATACACGACACAAAAAGTACATTTATGCTTTAAAATCGTCATGGATTGGAAAACCTCAAAGCAAGAAGCATCAATGGAAATGCATCACAACAGAAATATGTCCGTCACATACTGAGCTAGAAATGAGTGGAAACATTATTTGACAGTGAAACAACTTTCTGGAACAAAGCCTGTAGCTTGGTAACATTATTTGACAGTGAAACAACTCTCTGGAACAAAGCCTGTAGCTTGGTGCTGGCCTATAGATGTATGTGTAGCATTCGTTAGGGGACAGGAACTGCTCCTTGCTACTGTCAGTGTAGCTACAATGAGCAGTAATCAATATGGCGGTTGTGTGCTCCTGCTAATGAGTTGTGGTCGCTCCATAAATGGAGAGTTCCTCATCGTGTCTTACCTGACGAATGATGGAGAGTTCCTCACCGTGTCTTACCTGACGAATGATGGAGAGTTCCTCACCGTGTCTTACCTGACGAATGATGGAGAGTTCCTCACCGTGTCTTACCTGACGAATGATGGAGAGTTCCTCACCGTGTCTTACCTGACGAATGATGGAGAGTTCCTCACCGTGTCTTACCTGACGAATGATGGAGAGTTCCTCACCGTGTCTTACCTGACGAATGATGGAGAGTTCCTCACCGTGTCTTACCTGACGAATGATGGAGAGTTCCTCACCGTGTCTTACCTGACGAATGATGGAGAGTTCCTCACCGTGTCTTACCTGACGAATGATGGAGAGTTCCTCACCGTGTCTTACCTGACGAATGATGGAGAGTTCCTCATCGTGTCTTACCTGACGAATGATGGAGAGCTCCTCACCGTGTCTTACCTGACGAATGATAGAGAGTTCCTCACCGTGTCTTACCTGACGAATGATAGAGAGTTCCTCATCGTGTCTTACCTGACGAATGATGGAGAGCTCCTCATCGTGTCTTACCTGACGAATGATGGAGAGTTCCTCATCGTGTCTTACCTGACGAATGATGGAGAGCTCCTCATCGTGTCTTACCTGACGAATGATGGAGAGTTCCTCATCGTGTCTTACCTGACGAATGCTCCGTTGCTTCGGGAGAAAGTTTAGAAAGACACTGGTGTCAACAGCGATCGATAATGTAATTGGTGTGCAACAGAGAGGTTCACTTTGGCTCATATGAGTGGACATGTACGTGAGAGAATGTGAAATGATGAATAGCCTGGGCATTTCTTTCGTGGTAATAAAATGTTCATTGAACTCTCTCTTGCCTTGAAACAGGACTTCATCAGCTGTAGCTGGGTGCAAGAGCAGTTCATGTATTTCGGAATACCGCATGTTTTGGTTACCTATCGTTCTGCAGAAGATGATTTTATTGACAGGAGAGCGCGGTCTGTGAAGCTGCCGACTTGTGAGGTGGGGTGTTATGGGCGATCTTTAAGTCCAATGACGGCGTTTTACCAGAAAGCGTCACATGAAGACAATCGTTGAACGGATCTTTAAGTCCAATGACGGCGTCTTTACCAGAAAGGGTCACATGAAGACAATCGTTGAACGGATCTTTAAGTCCAATGACGACGTCTTTACCAGAAAGAGTCACATGAAGACAATCGTTGAACGGATGTGGGTGTTATGGGCGATCTTTAAGTCCAGTGACGGCGTCTTTACCAGAAAGCGTCACATGAAGACAATCGTTGAACGGATCTTTAAGTCCAATGACGGCGTCTTTACCAGAAAGAGTCACATGAAGACAATCGTTGAACGGATCTTTAAGTCCAATGACGGCGTCTTTGCCAGAAAGCGCCACATGAAGACAATCGTTGAACGGATGTGAAATGAGCGACAGCACTTCCTGCACCACCCACACTCCATGATGGTATAGATCAACAGCGGCCTCAGCCCCCCTCCCCTACCCTTCTCTCTCTGTCTGTTTTTAATGTATATGTATGTATGTATGTATGTATATATTATATATATATGTGTGTGTGTGTGTGTGTGTGTGTGTGTGTGTGTGTGTGTGTGTGTGTATGTGTGTGTGTGTGCGTGCGTGCGTGCGCGCGCGCGCACGCGCGTGTGTGTGCGCGCGCGTATACGTGTAGATATGTATACATGAATGTGTATCCACCTACCTATCTATCATCTATCTATCTATATGTCTATCTATCTATCTATCTATCTATCTATCTATCTATCTATCTATTGTACACATATAAGAGAGAGAGAGAGAGAGAGAGAGAGAGAGAGAGAGAGGGGTATTTGTAATAATAATAATGTATAATACTTATATAGCGCATTTCTTGTTGTACAACTCAATGCGCTTACATCCACCATTTGCACTTATTCATACAATATTCATGCACACAGCAAAAAGAAAATACACAATGGCAGACGCACCTACATGCATAAACTGTCTCACCGAACTAGTTGTGGAGGAATTTAAGAGAGATCTAGTCATCTACAGAAGAGAATAGGCTTTTTTCGAAGAGGTAAGTTTTGAGCTGAGATTTAAAAGAAGAAAGAGTAGGCTGATTACGAAGGTCTTCAGGGAGGGAGTTCCAAATAGAAGGTGCTCTAAAACTGAAGGCTCTTTCGCCAACAGATTTCAGAGAACGCTTAGGGATTTTCAAAAGTTTTTGTGAAGGAGAGCGAAGGGTACGAGAGCTTTGGTAGGTGCAGAGAGAAGAAGAGAGATAGTGAGGAAGAGATTCATTGAAGTGGCGGAAAGCAAGAACTGCCAGTTTAAATTGCCACCGATACTGTATGGGAAGCCAGTGCAGTTCGATCAGCATGGGAGTGATGTGCTCACACCTCCTCCTCTTCAAAACAAGTCGTGCAGCGCTATTTTGGACTCTCTGCAGCCGAGCAATCTGTTCTGCGGGAAGCCCAGCATAAACAGAGTTGCAGTAGTCCAATCTTGACATCACTGTGGCACAGACTAGCCCGACAGCTACTTCCCTGGATATAAAGCGTCGGATGGAAGCAATACGTCTCAGCTCTAAAAAGGATGAGCGACAGACTACAGATATTTGATTCGGCATGGTCAGACACTGATCAATGGTAACACCAAGGTATTTGACAGAGTTACTGAAAGGCAATTCAGTACCATCAACAACCATTGACTCTGACTCAACGAGTTTGAGGCAGGAGGAGGTTCCAACGGGCATGACTTCAGTCTTTTCACAATTTAATTTAAGCTTATTACTTGTCATCCATTCCTGCATACTGCTGATACACCGAGACACCCCAGATTGAACAGAAACAAACTCATCAGGTGTGCCACTCTTAGAAAGCTCAGTGTCATCAGCATACTTGTGAAAATCACAATCATGGTCCGAGATAACATCTGACAAGGGCTGTGAGTACAATGTAAACAACACTGGGCCCAATACTGACCCCTGTGGTACTCCATACAAAAGAGGTGACAAAGTAGACCTTACACCACCCACAACCACCGCCTGCGACCTATCTCTGATGTACGATTCGAACCACTGGAGAACTATCCCATCAACACCAAAAGTGACCCTAAGCCTTTCAAGTAAAGTAGTGTGATCTAGCGTATCAAAGGCAGCACTCAGATCAAGCAAGGCTACGAGAGAAACAAGTTTACTGTCGGATTTGCACAGTAAACAGTCCAGTACGCTCAATACAGCAGTCTCAGTGCTATGATTCTTCCTATAAGCAGACTGACAGGCTTCAAGAAGACCATGGTCTGAAAGATGAGTCTGAAGCTGCTTCAGTACAACTCTTTCAAGGATTTTTGAGAGGAATGGGAGGTTGGACACCGGTCTATAGTTCTTTAACTTATTAAGGTCCAGTCCTGGCTTTTTCAAGAGAGGGGTAACCATTGCCTGCTTAAACTGAGGAGGCACTATGCCTGACAAGAGAGATTTGTTTACAATGTTTGTAATCACGGGAATCAAATGAGAGGCACACCGTTTAAGGAGGGAAGTAGGGAGGGGGGTCAAGGACACAACTTTTGCTGGAGGATTCACTTATGAGATCCCCGATCAGTTTTTCATCCACAGGATTAAAAGTACAAAAAGGTGGTCCACAGTATTTATCGTAAAGAATTGGTTGGGAAGGATTTGCATCAAGATTGTCACGGATGGTTTTGATTTTATCAACAAAGAATTCACTAAATTGTTGAGAGATTTGAGAAGGAGGAATGTTCGTGGGCAAACTTAATTTCTTTTGTTTGCCAAGTAGTTCACTTGAAAGAGAAAACAACTGCTTTGATGAAGAACAAGAGTCAATTTTATCACGGTAGTATGACTCTCTGGCATCCTGGAGGCAGTCCCCTGCCTCACACCTGTTCGCTGCAAAGATCTGGCGGTGGATGGTCAATCGGCTCTTTCTCCAGCGTCTCTCGCTGCGCCGGCGTTGACGTCGAGCAGCTCTCACGTCCTCGGAGAGCCAAGGAGCTGAGGGACGGTCAGTAACACACCTAGTCACTGCAGGCGCGTGTCGGTCCAGGATTTCCTGAAGGCCATCGTTAAGCACTTCAACTAATTGTGTGACATCTGCATTGCTTTGCTGCTTACGCATGCCCTGAGCAAAACTCTTGACCTCTTGGTCAAAAACAGCCACACACAATGCTTTCATGTTCCTAGACGTAACAAGTCTTTTTCCGAGGAGGGGGTCTGGAGATCTTCAAACTACACACAACAACATAATGGTCTGAAAGACCAGCATAGTCACGAACTTCATCCACAGAGAGAACGCTGTCTTCAATGTTTCCCACCACCCAATCAAGGATATGGCCATGTTTGTGTGTTGGTGTTTGAACAAACTGAGACAGGTTGTGATCAGTCAGTAGAGTCTTTAGATGAATCACTTGGCGATCTGAATAGTCATCATAATGAAAATTAAAGTCACCAAGATAACAAACAGTATTACGTGTAGCTGCATAAGAGGATAACAGATCTGGAAACTCCTGTAGGAAGGCAGAGTTAGACAGCATATTGGACTTACTTGGCGGAGGTCTGTAAACACAAACCAAAGAAACAGTAGCAGCAGTGCCTCGTAGTTTCATTTCAACACACTCAAACGAACAAAATTTCACAGGAGTGAAAGAAACACAGCATGAGAGTGTTTTTCGAATCATGAAGGCTAATCCACCACCTCGTGATCCAACACGAGGAAACGAGTGGAAATCATAATCACAGGGAGTCATAGCAGCGATGTAGGACTCGTCACCACGATCGTACAACCAAGTTTCAGTCAAGACGAAAATATCGGCTTTTAAATCAGTCACCATTTCATGGATTTCAGCTGCTTTTTTGCGACACGATCGGCAGTTGAAAAGCAGCACCTTTAATGTCCGTTTGTTGTCTGCCTTCTTTCTCTTGTACCGTTTTCTTGGAAGATTGACACCTATGCCAAAAGTACGAAGCCGAGATGTTAATTCACAGGTCAAACGAGCGGGACTTACATGAAGAAGTTGATCACGTCTGTAATGCAGGAATTTATCACTTTGGCGCACAGGGATAGAGCACTCAACAGAACTAGACGAAAGATCAGGTAGTTGGCTAGCTTGATGCACAGGTGAGTACGATGGCGGACGCACCGAGTTCAAAGCAGTCAACCGTGTTGAAATTGTCGTGCACAGCACGAACCAACGCAGGTAAAGTTCGGCATAAATTGCCCACAACACAAAAGCACCAAACATCACGAACATTTTCACAAACTTTCAAAGCAAGCACGCTTCCTTTTCCTCTTAAACGAAGAAAAGAACAAACAGAGGCGACAGTCACTCCAACCTCAGCGGCGAACGACCTTGACCTATTTGTGTGTGTGTGTGTGTGTGTGTGAGAGAGAGAGAGAGAGAGAGAGAGAGAGAGAGAGAGGTGTGTGTGTGTGTCTGTACGATAGGGACCAACTTTTCTATCTTCCTGAAATCTAAGGTATTAATCTAACTGGACAAACTGCGCCATCTCTCCTCTCTAAGAAGCCCACCAATTTGTTTACAAAATGGCACTTCTCTAGGTTACAAAAGTATCTACTTGCCTTCTCGCCATCTTGAAGCCATTTGATCCTTGACCTGACTGTAATACCATCCAGTTTTTTTTTATTCTTCAGTTCCTGTAATTCATTCCTGATCTGCTCTATTAACTGCACGGAACTGCCTGATACATTTTCCAGTGTTACCAGGTCCTTCAGCAATTTCTCTTCCCTCTCTGCCTCATACATTCTCCAGTGTTACCAGGTCCTTCAGCAGTTTCTCTTCCCTCTCTGCCTGATACATTCTCCAGTGTTACCAGGTTCTTCAGCAATTTATCTTCCCTCTCTGCCTGATACTGTCTCCAGTGTTACCAGGTTCTTCAGCAATTTATCTTCCCTCTCTGCCTGATACTGTCTCCAGTGTTACCAGGTTCTTCAGCAATTTATCTTCCCTCTCTGCCTGATACTGTCTCCAGTGTTACCAGGTTCTTCAGCAATTTATCTTCCCTCTCTGCCTGATACTGTCTCCAGTGTTACCAGGTTCTTCAGCAATTTATCTTCCCTCTCTGCCTGATACTGTCTCCAGTGTTACCAGGTCCTTCAGCAGTTTCTCTTCCCTCTCTGCCTGATACTGTCTCCAGTGTTACCAGGTCCTTCAGCAATTTCTCCTCCTTCTCTGTGTCTAATCGGTTTTTTTAAATTTTGTATGATGAGTACGATATTGTTTTCCCACTGATCACCATTAGAAGTGTCAAAGAACAGCTGGTCAGAAATCGTAAGCTGGAGACTTTCTGGTGGGACCATCTGAATTTTTTCAAAATTATAAACGGGTACAGCATACCATCTTATGAGTTCAATAATCAAATCTTTGATTAATTTAATATAACCTTTATATGATCTTTATTTCTCAGTAGAGAATCATGAAATTTCCAAAACCGTTTTCTCTCTTTTAAATTGTTCTTTTTAAAGAGACAAAGTAGAGAGTGAATGGTCTGACCGATATCCCGGGCTAATTGGTTACCCTTTAACTTCGGAAAAGAAATCATGTGGAATTAAAATAATAATCATACCGACCTTGTTTAGCGGTATCGAAGCGCCGCCTTATGTATTCCCGCTTTGTGGGGTACAGTTCTCTGTACACATCAACTCAAGGAAGAGTTGTCATCATGTCTGCTATTTTCCGCTTTGTGAGGTACTGTTCTCTGTACACATCAACTCAGTGAAGAGTTGGCATCATGTCTGCTATTTTCGCTTTGTGGGCTACAGTTCTCTGTACCCATCAACTCAGTGAAGAGTTGTCATCATGTCTGCTGTTTTCCGCTTTGTGAGGTACAGTTCTCTGTACACATCAACTCAGTGAAGAGTTGTCATCATGTCTGCTATTTTCCGCTTTGTGGGCTACAGTTCTCTGTACACATCAACTCAGTGAAGAGTTGTCATCATGTCTGCTATTTTAGAACGGGCCCTAGGGTGTCTGACAACACTTGCATGAGAATGGACGTCCACATTGATGTCCAGTATGCAAATCCAGTCGCCCCCAATGATAATAAGGTCATTTCGGATTTGTTGAATATGATCTAACAGTACATTAAAAATACGGGTATTACCACTGCTTGGTCCATATTAGTTTATCAAAAGTAATTTGTTTTTCCTAAGAATTCAATATCCATACAATATTTTTTTTTAAACCCATTAGGATCTCTCTTGATGCTACGTCACTGTATTTCAAGGTATTACTAAACAGAATCGCCACACAATTGATGCCACGTCACTGTATTCCAAGGTATTACTAAACAGAATCGCCACACAATTGATGCCACGTCACTGTATTCCAAGGTATTACTAAACAGAACCGCCACACAATTGATGCCACGTCACTGTATTCCAAGGTATTACTAAACAGAATCGCCACACAATTGATGCCACGTCACTGTATTCCAAGGTATTACTAAACAGAATCGCCACACAATTGATGCCACGTCACTGTATTCACAAGGTATTACTAAACAGAATCGCCTCACAATTGATGCCACGTCACTGTACTCCAAGGTATTACTAAACAGAATCGCCACACACTTGATGCCACGTCACTGTACTCCAAGGTATTACTAAACAGAATCGCCACACACTTGATGCCACGTCACTGTACTCCAAGGTATTACTAAACAGAATCGCCACACAATTGATGCCACGTCACTGTACTCCAAGGTATTACTAAACAGAATCGCCACACAATTGATGCCACGTCACTGTACTCCAAGGTATTACTAAACAGAATCGCCACACAATTGATGCCACGTCACTGTATCCAAGGTATTACTAAACAGAATCGCCACACAATTGATGCCAGTCACTGTACTCCAAGGTATTACTAAACAGAACGCCACACAATTGATGCACGTCACTGTACTCCAAGGTATTACTAAACAGAATCGCCCACAATTGATGCCACGTCACTGTACTCCAAGGTATTACTAAACAGAATCGCTCACAATTGATGCCACGTCACTGTCTCCAAGGTATTACTAAACAGAATCGCCTCACATTGATGCCACGTCACTGTCTTCCAAGGTATTACTAAACAGAATCGCTCACAATTGATGCCACGTCACTGTCTTCCAAGGTATTACTAAACAGAATCGCCACAATTGATGCCACGTCACTGTCTTCCAAGGTATTACTAAACAGAATCGCCACACAATTGATGCCACGTCACTGTACTCCAAGGTATTACTAAACAGAATCGCCACACAATTGATGCCACGTCACTGTACTCCAAGGTATTACTAAACAGAATCGCCACACAATTGATGCCACGTCACTGTACTCCAAGGTATTACTAAACAGAATCGCCACACAATTGATGCCACGTCACTGTACTCCAAGGTATTACTAAACAGAATCGCCACACAATTGATGCCACGTCACTGTACTCCAAGGTATTACTAAACAGAATCGCCACACAATTGATGCCACGTCACTGTACTTCCAAGGTATTACTAAACAGAATCGCCACACAATTGATGCCACGTCACTGTTCTCCAAGGTATTACTAAACAGAATCGCCACACAATTGATGCCACGTCACTGTCTTCCAAGGTATTACTAAACAGAATCGCCACACAATTGATGCCACGTCACTGTCTTCCAAGGTATTACTAAACAGAATCGCCTACACAATTGATGCCACGTCACTGTCTTCCAAGGTATTACTAAACAGAATCGCCACACAATTGATGCCACGTCACTGTACTTCCAAGGTATTACTAAACAGAATCGCCACACAATTGATGCCACGTCACTGTCTTCCAAGGTATTACTAAACAGAATCGCCACACAATTGATGCCACGTCACTGTACTTCCAAGGTATTACTAAACAGAATCGCCACACAATTGATGCCACGTCACTGTATTCCAAGGTATTACTAAACAGAATCGCCACACAATTGATGCCACGTCACTGTACTCCAAGGTATTACTAAACAGAATCGCCACACAATTGATGCCACGTCACTGTATTCCAAGGTATTACTAAACAGAATCGCCACACAATTGATGCCACGTCACTGTCTTCCAAGGTATTACTAAACAGAATCGCCACACAATTGATGCCACGTCACTGTATTCCAAGGTATTACTAAACAGAACCGCCACACAATTGATGCCACGTCACTGTATTCCAAGGTATTACTAAACAGAACCGCCACACAATTGATGCCACGTCACTGTATTCCAAGGTATTACTAAACAGAACCGCCACACAATTGATGCCACGTCACTGTATCCAAGGTATTACTAAACAGAATCGCCACACAATTGATGCCACGTCACTGTATTCCAAGGTATTACTAAACAGAATCGCCACACAATTGATGCCACGTCACTGTATTCCAAGGTATTACTAAACAGAATCGCCACACAATTGATGCCACGTCACTGTATTCCAAGGTATTACTAAACAGAATCGCCACACAATTGATGCCACGTCACTGTATTCCAAGGTATTACTAAACAGAACCCACACAATTGATGCCACGTCACTGTATTCCAAGGTATTACTAAACAGAATCGCCACACAATTGATGCCACGTCACTGTATTCCAAGGTATTACTAAACAGAACCGCCACACAATTGATGCCACGTCACTGTATTCCAAGGTATTACTAAACAGAACCGCCACACAATTGATGCCACGTCACTGTATTCCAAGGTATTACTAAACAGAACCGCCACACAATTGATGCCACGTCACTGTATTCCAAGGTATTACTAAACAGAATCTCCACACAATCTTTGTTCGATTCTGATCCTGCCAGCTATAAGTTGTATCCCCAACCAGCCCTTGCGTCATTTTCTACATTTTCTTTTCGATAAGTTTCTTGAAGAAAATATATATCCTCGAATATAGCTCTTCTTTTGCCGCTATCATTCAGCCCATGGACATTAAATGTACTCATTTCAAAGTCAACTTTTGCCATGTTTGCAATTAAATTGAAAGATGTGCGTTTTTATTTAAAGGGATGAATAATGAAGACAACTAGAACCAGTATCTATTAACATCGGTTGTATGCATGCATTGCAAATTTGTATTTTGGACTGCTCAAAGTCAATCAAATCCACGGTCATTAAATTCCACAAGCAAGACCACTGACTGATAATTAACAAGCACAAGTCTGAACGTGTGTACGCAAAGAAACAATAGTCAACAAATACAATCATATATGAACAAGAAACACGACATGACAATTCCATGTGATTCATCGCTCTGTCTCCCTCTGCCAGTGAGGACGAGGCAGTCTGCAATCAACAAACCAATACTGAAGGTCTCACTGACCCTGTGTCATTGTTTGTGATGCACAACTGTCACAACCGGATAGCCAGCAACAACTGAATGCTTTCACTCCCTGTGGCACGTGCAAACTGTCCGTTCGTGCTGTGGGTTAGTAGATGGTCAATTTAAGTTTAAGCATTTACCAGCTTTAAGTACGATATCCTCTTTTTTTTTCTTCTCAAAGTCGTAGTGACGCATATCCAAGAAAAATGTTCGTGTTTTTTTCTGAGCGGCGTTCACATCATACTTCTCTCAGAGTTGTAACTTATCCAGAAGAAAATAAAAAAAAGATACAGCCGAATCCAGGGTTGCACCCTGCTGGTTTGTCCGGCAGCTGAGGACAGTTCTCCTCTGTGTTCGACTGGCACCTTCCAGTGTATTTTTCTTTTTCCTTGTAGCAAGTCCAGAATACATGTTGGATAATTTCTTTAGATTCCACGTAAAATTCACAACAGTTATTATCCGTTATGTTTAATCCCTTCAGTACAATATTCGTTCCGAGAATTCTAAGTTACAACTCAAGATCGCTGAAGATTTATGAACAAGTCGATGACATGCACAGATATAAATATAACCCAAACTTCTCTTTATCACCACGTATCCGATTTTTAAAATATTTGGTACAACGAACATTCACGCATATAGATTTGAAACGTCCCTGATGTGTTAGATCTTTCGACATTATTGCATAAGTTTTACATAAACATGATCAAAGTTGATAAAATTAAGACGGAGTATGGCAATCTTTCTAAGCAGAGAGAAGCCAGGATCTCTGTCTGTCTGTCTGTCTGTCTGTCTCTCTGTCTGTCTGTCTGTCTGTCTCTCTCTCACTCTCTCTCTCTCTTCTCTCTCTCTCTCTCTCTCTCTCTCTCTCTCTCTCTCTCTTTATGCAAAGTAACTTGTATATCACAATTTAAACCTGCTCCAGAGTTCTGTGTGTGCGCACGGGCGTGAGTGTGCGTGCATTCATGTGTGTGTGTGTGTGTGTGTGTGTGTGTGTGTGTGTGTGTGTGTGTGTGTGTTGGTTAACCATTCGTGCCATGCCTATCTTCGGACCCAGTGTTGCAGGCCAGACTCTCTCTGAACAGAGTAGGCTCCCGTTTAAACTGGCCTGGGCCAGAATACACTTCCGTTTAAAATGGCCTGGGCCAGAATATACCCCGTTTAAACAGCCTGGGCCAGAATATACCTCCGTTTAAACAGGCCTGGGCCAGAATATACTCCCGTTTAAACAGGCCTGGGCCAGAATACACACCCGTTTAAACAGGCCTAGGCCAGAATATACCCCCATTTAAACAGGCCTGGGCCAGAATATACGCCCGTTTAAACTGGCCTAGGCCATAATATACCCCCGTTTAAACAGGCCTAGGCCAGAATATACCCCGGTTTAAACTGGCCTGGGCCAGAACATACCCCCGTTTAAACTGGTCTGGGCCAGAATATACCCCCGTTTAAACAGGCCTAGGCCATAATATCATCATCATCATCATCATCATCATCATTCTCATGCCCATGATGGGCGTAGAGGAGAGATGAGAGACACTCTCGAAGCCAGGCGCCGCCATCTGGCCCTGTCCTCTGCCTGTCGCATCAGCGTGGGGCCATCCATCCTGGTCCATTCTTTGATGTTGTCCATCCAGATTTGGCTTGTCGTCCTCTTCGTCTGCCGCCTTCCAGCGTGCCCTGGAGGACTGTTTTTGGCAGTGAGTTGTGGCGTATGACATGCCCGAACCACGACAGCTTCCTCTTCTTGACTGTTGCCAAGAGGGGTTCTTGGGGGCCTGCAAGTGATGTTATTTGGCTCCTCACAAGGTCGTTCGTCATAATATACCCCCGTTTAAACAGGCCTGGGCCATAATATATCCCCGTTTAAATAGGCCTGGGCCAGAATATACCCCCGTTTAAACAGGCGTGGTGCAAGAATATGCCCCCGTTTAAACAGGCCTGGGCCAGAATATACCCCCGTTTAAACAGGCCTGCGCCAGAATATACTCCCGTTTAAACAGGCCTGGGCCAGAATATACTTCCGTTTAAACAGGTCTGGGCCAGAATATACCCCCGTTTAAACTGGCCTGGGCCAGAATATACCCCCGTTTAAACTGGCCTGGGCCAGAATATACCCCCGTTTAAACAGGCCTGGGCCAGAATATACCCCCGTTTAAACAGGCCTGGGCCAGAATATACCCCCGTTTAAACAGGCCTAGGCCAGAATATACCCCCGTTTAAACAGGCCTGGGCCAGAATATACCCCCGTTTAACAGGCCTGGGCCAGAATATACCCCGTTTAAACAGGCCTAGGCCAGAATATACTCCCGTTTAAACTGGCCTGGGCCAGAATATACCCCCGTTTAAACTGGCCTGGGCCAGAATATACTCCCGTTTACAATGGCCTGGGCCAGAACATACCCCCGTTTAAACAGGCCTGGGCCAGAATATACCCCCGTTTAAACAGGCCTGGGCCAGAATATACTCCCGTTTAAACAGGCCTGGGCCAGAATATACCCCCGTTTAAACAGGCCTGGGCCAGAATATACCCCCGTTTAAACTGGCCTGGGCCAGAATATACCCCCGTTTAAACTGGCATGGGCCAGAATATGCCCCCGTTTACAATGGCCTGGGCCAGAATAACCCCCGTTTAAACAGGCCTGGGTCAGAATATACCCCCGTTTAAACTGGCCTAGGCCAGAATATACCCCGTTTAAACAGGCCTGGGCCAGAATATACCCCCGTTTAAACAGGCCTGGGCCAGAATATACCCCGGTTTAAACTGGCCTGGGCCAGAATATACCCCCGTTTAAGCTGGCCTGGGCCAGAATATACCCCCGTTTAAACTGTCCTGGGCCAGAATATACCCCCGTTTAAGCTGGCCTGGGCCAGAATATACCCCCGTTTAAACTGTCCTGGGCCAGAATATACCCCGGTTTAAACTGGCCTGGGCCAGAATATACCCCGTTTAAGCTGGCCTGGGCCAGAATATACCCCCGTTTAAACAGGCCTGGGCCAGCATATGCCCCCGTTTAAACTGGCCTGGGCCAGAATATACCCCCGTTTAAACAGGCCTGGGCCAGAATATTCCCCGTTTAAACTGGCCAGGGCCAGAAATACCCCGGTTTAAAATGGCCTGGGCCAGATATACCCCCGTTTAAACTGGCCTAGCCCAGAATATACTCCCGTTTAAACTGGCCTGGGCCAGAATATACCCCCGTTTAAACAGGCCTGGGCCAGAATATACCCCCGTTTAAACTGGCCTGGGCCAGAATATACCCCCGTTTAAACTGGCCTGGGCCAGAATATATCCCCGTTTAAACTGGCCTGGGCCAGAATATACCCCCGTTTAAACTGGCCTGGGCCAGAATATACCCCCGTTTAAACTGGCCTGGGCCAGAATATATCCCCGTTTAAACTGGCCTGGGCCAGAATATACCCCGTTTAAACTGGCCTAGGCCAGAATAATACCCCCGTTCAAACTGGCCTGGGCCAGAATATACTCCCGTTTAATCTGGCCTGGGCCAGAATATACCCCGGTTTAAACTGGCCTGGGCCAGAATATACCCCCGTTTAAACAAGCCTAGGCCAGAATATACCGCGGATTGTACCCAATCTAGGCTACTGAATAGCCGGGGTACAGGTTGCCATAGGCCAGACATATCATCTGGGCCATTTTATTACTCCTCTTTTCTTTATTTCCCCCCAACACATTTTTATTGGAAAGGTGTGAATGTTGCCAAGAAACGCAGCTTTAGAAAGTAGGCCAGATGAAGTGCAAGGGAATTGTTCTTGTAATGTTTACTGTACCGATGGAATTTTCTTTCAAACTGACACGTTCAAAAAGTCAGTGTACGTGTTGCTGTGATAAAGCATTGGACTTGTTATAACTCCAAAACTGCGTATCGAGACATTTGGGTATGGTACACCGCTTGTCATTGACCTGATGTCTGAGTGTGTCGTTTGCTCCATTCCGTATGGTACACCGCTTGTCATTGACCTGATGTCTGAGTGTGTCGTTTGTCCATTCGGTATGGTACACCGCTTGTCATTGACCTGATGTCTGAGTGTGTCGTTTGTCCATTCGGTATGGTACTCTGCTTGTCATTGACCTGATGTCTGAGTGTGTCGTTTGTCCATTCCGTATCTGCTTGTCATTGACCTGATGTCTGAGTGTGTCGTTTGTCCATTCCGTATGGTACACTGCTTGTCATTGACCTGATGTCTGAGTGTGTCGTTTGCTCCCAGAGACCTCAAGTTACTCTGGTGTACTTTGATCGCTTTAGCTTTTGATAAAGGTACGCTTTTGAACTTATTTTATTGGTAAACATGTAAGTTTAAAGAAAGAAAACAAAAAGAAAGACGAAAATCAAGAAATAAAAAGAGGGTTTGGGAGGAAGGTCACCAACAAAAAAGTAAAAGAGAAAGGAAACGAAGCAAGAAAAGAAAAATTGAAAAAGTACATAAATATTGCATGAGCGTACACACACACACACACACACACACACACACACACACACACACACACACACACACACACACACATGATGGTTCAACGCTTTTATTTTACAGACGAGTTTAGACCAAATTAAATTCCCATCTGAATAAAGCGGTATGTAAAGTTTGGAAGACGAAACATTCTCATTCTCAATCCAAAACGGCGTTTTTATGCTGATGCATGTAAGAAAAAATGTGACAAAAGTGGCCTCTCAAATTACAGAGCAGTTATCTTAACTAGGGCTGATTTCAAAGTAATAACATAGGCACCAGCAGTTAGACTCCAGAGATTAATATAAAAAAAAAAACGT
>CM065717.1:101604886-101609886 GCA_033310375.1 Conus canariensis | reverse complement strand
CTACGGCTATTGAACAGATCACACGATGGTCAATCTGTGCAATAAACGATAGCTAACTACCGGGCTATTGAACAGATCACACGATGGTCAATCTGTGCAATGAAAACGATAGCTGTACTACCGGGCTATTGAACAGATCACACGATGGTCAATCTGTGCAATGAAAACGATAGCTATACTACCGGGCTATTGAACAGATCACACGATGGTCAATCTGTGCAATGAAAACGATAGCTATACTACCGGACTATTGAACAGATCATACGATGGTCAATCTGTGCAATGAAAACAATAGCTATACTACCGGGCTATTGAACAGATCACACGATGCTCAATCTGTGCAATGAAATGAAAACGATAGCTATACTACCGGGCTATTGAACAGATCACACGATGGTCAGTCTGTGCAATGAAATGAAAACGATAGCTATACTATCGGGCTATTGAACAGATCACACGATGGTCAATCTGTGCAATGAAAAGAAAACGATAGCTGTACTACCGGGCTATTGAACAGATCACACGATGGTCAATCTGTGCAATGAAAACAATAGCTGTACTACCGGGCTATTGAACAGATCACACGATGGTCAATCTGTGCAATGAAAACGATAGCTATACTACCGGGCTATTGAACAGATCACACGATGGTCAATCTGTGCAATGAAAACGATAGCTGTACTACCGGGCTATTGAACAGATCACACGATGCTCAGTCTGTGCAATGAAATGAAAACGATAGATGTACTACCGGGCTATTGAACAGATCACACGATGCTCAGTCTGTGCAATGAAAACGATAGCTATACTACCGGGCTATTGAACAGATCACACGATGGTCAGTCTGTGCAATGAAAACGATAGCTATACTACCGGGCTATTGAACAGATCACACGATGGTCAATCTGTGCAATGAAAACAATAGCTATACTACCGGGCTATTGAACAGATCACACGATGGTCAATCTGTGCAATGAAATTAAAACAATAGCTTTACTACCGGGCTGTTGAGCAGATCATACGATGGTAAATCTTTGAATATCTTTTAGAAGATAAGAAATAGATATTTAGAAATTCAACCGGCCACTACTGAAGGACAAAAATTATGTAGAAGAAATAAGTGATTAAAAAAGAATATCGTATTCCCGCAGGCAGACTGTTCATAGAACAGAAATAAAGTACACGGACAAAGTCAAACGGAGAAATTTTTATTAAAAGAAAAAACGAATGACACAAATGAAAGTGCTGATGATTTCAGAATAATGGTATCAGGACGCACTATTGCTGGAAGTTCCCGGACAGAATGTTGTTACACTTCACACATCCACAGAAAGGGGAGAGAGATCGAAAAGTTCAGCCCCCCCCCTCCCCCCCCCCCCCCCCCCCCCCCCCCAAAGAAACTGTTTCACTGAAACAGAACCAACAACAACAACAACAACAACAAGAATGCATTAATAAATAAATAAACAAATAGATAAATGAATATAAAATCAGGACATAGAGGATTTAAAGTATATCTTTCTATGAATCTCTCTCTCTCTCTCTCTCTCTCTCTCTCTCTCTCTCTCTCTCTCTCTCTTGCCTGTATTTAAAAGATTTTTTTTAGTGTTTCCATTAAAACACCTAATCTCATTGTCTACAATGAAACAGGTCGTTACCCATTATACATTAACACATTCGTAAAATATATGAAATACTGGTTCCGTGTAGTCAAAATGTTTCCCCACCAGTTGCCATTTAAAACGTACAAAATGCTTTTATATCTTCATGAGCAAAATCGAAAAAACATGGGCGTCATGTGTTTGTTACACACTGTATCAACATGGAAAATCAAGGAGTGGGCGATAAGAAAAATGTGTAGCCGAGTTGAAGGACAGACTTGTCAGACAAGAGTGGTCAAGAAACATTAATTCAAGGGAACGATGTTCTTTCTGTAGTTGAAGGACAGACTTGTCAGACCAGCGTGGTCAAGAAACATTAATTCAAGGGAACGATGTTCTTTCTGTAGTTGAAGGACAGACTTGTCAGACAAGAGTGGTCAAGAAACATTAATTCAAGGGAACGATGTTCTTTCTGTAGCACATTTAAATCTTCCCTATCTCCAGCACCAAATCTGAACCAGCTGAAACATCTCGGGGTTAGAACTCTTTTCATTCGCTTCAGGTTAGGAGTTTCGCCATTGAAGATCCACAGATTACGTTTTGGAGAAAATACTTGTGAAAGACGATTTGACTGACCATCCTGTCGATTTCATGCAGAGAAAGAGGTACACTTCATCCTCCCTCGTCCAAGATATTTGGAAATTAGACAATAGTGCATCGCAAAAAAGTATTTTGATAATCCTTCAAGCTTTAAATTTTCACTTCTCCGTGGAAACAGTAACAAGCCTATACAAATTAAACTTGGAACATGTATTTATAAAGCTTTTGAGATTACAGATGAATAATCAAAGAATAATAGTATGCTTATGATTTATATGCCTCTGGGTAGTGCGAATCTCTGTTGATATGGGTCCATGGCCTAATCAATAAAAATGTCAGTGTCAGTGTCAGCCTCTCTCTCTCTCTCTCTCTCTCTCTCTCTCTCTCTCTCTCTCTCTCTCTCTCTCTCTCTGTGTGTGTGTGTTACCATATTTAAGAAAAAGAGAAAATGGAAAGCATGTTACCAAGCTCAAAGGCAAGATTTCTAAGAGACAAAGAACAAACAATGAAACACATTTTGTGGCTTTGGGGAAAAAAATGAAATGCAATCGTCTGACAATTGACAAAATTAGTAACCAAAAACGGCAAAGCATTGGATGAAATAGAATATTTAATTCAAGATACAAAAACATTTAAGAAAAAAAAACAGAAAAAACAGTGTGAGCAAAAACAAACAGTTGGATGCAAAATGGAGGAGGTGACTCAATTTGCCAGTGTTAACTTTGGATGAATTAGAATTGAATTAAAGAGGGGATTTAATCGCATTTCTACGCAAAGGAGGTAAAATTAAGTTTTTTTAAAAACCGTTTTTATTTACATTCATTCATATATATATATTTGACACCAAGAGCACAGACGCAATCAGCCGTGTCTCCCTGATGAGTCCGATCCAGCGGACGAAAGGCCTAGGAGCAGGCAATACAAATAGATCTGCCTTCGAGAGAGATTACGATGGTTCTCTCAGGCAGCTAGTGAAGGGTTTCTCATATTTTTAATATATTTCCCCCATTTTCTTCATCTTCATTTTTTTTTTCTCTAAAAGTTCAAATCTTTGCCAAGTCATTACTATAATGACTGAAGAATTGTTAGCCTGCACTTGTTTTCTCCCACTACTTAATTGTTGAGCATTATATATATATATATATATATATATATATATATATATATATATATATATACTAATAAATTCCAAGGATAAGTACCGAGCACCATTCCAGCAACTTACAGAGCAGCCTGGTGTTGCAATGACTGCAAGAAATATTCAATTATAAACAAAGCTTGCTCTTATGTCTTAGATTGAAGAAATAGGGGATGATAAGCATACATATCTGCAGTGGTAGATCATTCTACCTAACTAACAGTATGTGCTTGAGTGGGTGAATGGGGAAAAATAAAATAAATGCTTCTCAAAATGAACCTTCAGCAAGCTTATAGTCTCCAAGAGGGAGACAGTCTCCAATGGGGAGGAAACCCACTAACATATAACTCCTGGTCAGATACCGATATTTCGAAACCTGATTGTTTCTCCTCAGTGACTGCGGAAAGTGGTAATTTGACTCCTCTGCCTTTTCGGTTTTAAGAAGAATGCTATCCTAGAAAAGGCTGGTGTGCAATACCGTAGTGTGTTTGTTGAGTTTTCAAAAAACCAACCAAAGGTGCCACCTAAGAAGCAAAAGAAAATCATGAAAGAGCAAAACAAGCTATATTTTCTTGTGAAAAGTAGAAAATATAAAAAGATAACCTCTTAAGACACAAGTGCTGAGGGCCTGTTCTTGGAATGAATCCGCAAGGGACTAAATTACAATAAACTAATAAATTCCAAGGATAAGTACCGAGCACCATTCCAGCAACTTACAGAGCAGCCTGGTGTTGCAATGACTGCAAGAAATATTCAATTATAAACAAAGCTTGCTCTTATGTCTTAGATTGAAGAAGTTGCTGGGATGGTGCTCGGTACTTATCCTTGGAATTTATTAGTTTATTGTAATTTAGTCCCTTGCGGATTCATTCCAAGAACAGGCCCTCAGCACTTGTGTCTTAAGAGGTTATCTTTTTATATTTTCTACTTTTCACAAGAAAATATAGCTTGTTTTGCTCTTTCATGATTTTCTTTTGCTTCTTAGGTGGCACCTTTGGTTGTTTTTTTGAAAACTCAACAAACACACTACGGTATTGCACACCAGCCTTTTCTAGGATAGCATTCTTCTTAAAACCGAAAA
This sequence comes from Conus canariensis, assembly GCA_033310375.1. NCBI lineage: Eukaryota > Metazoa > Mollusca > Gastropoda > Neogastropoda > Conidae > Conus > Conus canariensis. The sequence goes on along the minus strand of CM065717.1, from coordinate 101,605,466 downwards.
GGCAGAGGAGTCAAATTACCACTTTCCGCGGTCACTGAGGAGAAACAATCAGGTTTCGAAATATCGGTATCTGACCAGAAGTTATATGTTAGTGGGTTTCCTCCCCATTGGAGACTGTCTCCCTCTTGGAGACTATAAGCTTGCTGAAGGTTCATTTTGAGAAGCATTTATTTTATTTTTCCCCATTCACCCACTCAAGCACATACTGTTAGTTAGGTAGAATGATCTACCACTGCAGATATGTATGCTTATCATCCCCTATTTCTTCAATCTAAGACATAAGAGCAAGCTTTGTTTATAATTGAATATATATATATATATATCTATCTATATATATATATATATATATATATATATATATATATATATATATATGGGAAGGCAAGTATATACATAAAGAAATAAAGAAAGAAGGAAATCACCCCAAACAATGTGAATTCACAAGTTCATGCAAACATTATCTAAGGAGAGAGAGAGAGAGAGAGAGAGAGAGAGAGAGAGAGAGAGAGCGGTGGATGTATCAAGAAAAATCATGCCGACAGGGATGTTTTTCACATCATTATGTTTGGCAAAATGTTGA
>CM065717.1:101552386-101594886 GCA_033310375.1 Conus canariensis | reverse complement strand
AAGTCACAGTCTTCCTACTGTTGCCTTCGTGCCGTGCACACCTGACTGGCAGGCACATCTCTTCATTTTTCTTTTTATTCATCTTTTGTATCCATTGAATTCATGTGTTCCCAATTCAGTTGATTTTCCGATGTTCTGATGCTGCGTTTGATCCGTTTTCTTCTGTCATGGCGGGCCGTTCTCACAGCATTTGTTTGCACAGCTTTGTGATATTAGGTATCACGATTCATACAGTGCAGTATTTCATTCAGTGAGGGTGGGCAATTCTGCTATTTTGTGTTTGACCTGTTTTGTTCTATAAGGGGATTCTTCTGGTTTTATCTTTGCCGTGTTTTGTTCTATAAGGGTGGGGGATTCTTCTGGTTTTATCTTTGCCGTGTTTTGTTCTATAAGGGTGGGGTATTCTTCTGGTTTTATCTTTGCCGTGTTTTGTTCTATAAGGGTGGGGTATTCTTCTGGTTTTATCTTTGCCGTGTTTTGTTCTATAAGGGTGGGGTATTTCTTCTGGTTTTATCTTTGCCGTGTTTTGTTCTATAAGGGTGGGGGATTCTTCTGGTTTTATGTTTGACATGTTTTGTTCTATAAGGGTGGGGGATTCTTCTAGTTTTATGTTTGACATGTTTTATTCTATAAGGGTGGGGGATTCTTCTAGTTTTATGTTTGACATGTTTTATTCTATAAGGGTGGGAAATTCTTCTAGTTTTATGTTTGACATGTTTTATTCTATAAGGGTGGGGTATTCTTCTAGTTTTATGTTTCCCGTGTTTTATTCTATAAGGGTGGGAAATTCTTCTAGTTTTATGTTTGACATGTTTTGTTCTATTAAGGTAGGGGATTCTTCTAGTTTTATGTTTGCTATGTTTTCTTCTATAATGGTGGGGTATTCTTCTGGTTTTTTGTTTGACATGTTTTGTTCTATAAGGGTGGGGGATTCTTCTAGTTTTATGTTTGACATGTTTTGTTCTATAAGGGTGGGGGATTCTTCTAGTTTTATGTTTGACATGTTTTGTTCTATAAGGGTGGGGGATTCTTCTAGTTTTATGTTTGACATGTTTTGTTCTATAAGGGTGGGGGATTCTTCTAGTTTTATGTTTGACATGTTTTGTTCTATAAGGGTGGGGGATTCTTCTAGTTTTATGTTTGACATGTTTTGTTCTATAAGGGTGGGGGATTCTTCTAGTTTTATGTTTGACATGTTTTGTTCTATAAGGGTGGGGGATTCTTCTAGTTTTATGTTTGACATGTTTTGTTCTATAAGGGTGGGGGATTCTTCTAGTTTTATGTTTGACATGTTTTGTTCTATAAGGGTGGGGGATTCTTCTAGTTTTATGTTTGACTTGTTTTGTTCTATAAGGGTGGAGTATTCTTCTGGTTTTTTGTTTGACTTGTTTTGTTCTATAAGGGTGGGAAATTTGTTTTACTTCTGTGTTTGTACTGTTCTGTTGTATCACGACTCTGAATTCTTCTTATTCTGTGTTTGCCTGCTGTATTGTGTTAGGGGGATAAGTCTTCCTGCACTGTGTTGACACTGCCTGTTCTATCAGGGCGTGTAATGTTTGTAGTGCTGTATTTTCCATGGTTTGCTCTATCAGGATTTAAAATTCCTTTATTCCTCTAGTGATGTGTTTGCACTGTTTCATCATATTTGCTGGCTCTGTTAGTACTCTGCTTGCTCTGTTCTGTCGTATCAGAGTTTGTATTTCTACTAGAATAAAGTAATGGGTTTCTCTGATTACGAAATCAAAATTTCTTTGTGTCAATTTCTTTGTCAGTAGAAAAAAAACAACAAAACGTTTCATTTGTATTAACGACTGATGAAATATTAGAGGCAACTGTTCTCAAGCTGTTAAGGCTTAGCTTTCTAAATGTGTGGCACTGACCTCTTTTCAAAATGCATTATTTATCCGATCAAGTTCTTGAGCATTTTAATTTTGCAGTTGAGAGGTACCTTAAGCAAGCTTTTCTGAATGCTGTTTGGGAATGACACATCAGTTTTGCTTCTCAGTGGTTTCGGAAGTGTGCTCTACCCAGTCAAGTATTTTTGCATTTCAATCAGATTTAGCTTTTTATGGTCTTTCTTGTCGCCCTCAACTTCCGTTGCCATTACAGTTCATTTTCCAACTGCTATTCAGTTAATTTAGGGGAAGGGGCGCGGAGGGAGGGGTGCAAATCTGTACAAGACAGCACTTGATTTATTGAGTACATTATGCAGGTAATGTTATACATCATGATCTGCGCAATGGGTTACATACTCGTATATACATTGGTTAACCAAATGTGTACATATACAGCTGGTTTATCAAAATGCATTACATGTATAAAGTGGTAAATCAGCATGCATTACATATGAAACTGGTTAATAACAAATCCATTACAAACGTCACTGGTAATAAAAATGCATCTCATGTATTACTGGGTAAACAAAATGCATTCCGTTTTTTAACTGGTTAATAAAAATGTGTTATATAGCTAAAGTGACAAATCAAAATGCGTAACATATGTAAACTGATTAACCAAATGCATTACATAGAAAATGAATTATTCAAAATGCACTACGCACGTAAAATGGTTGGTCACAAACGTCTTCATTTATATCTTGAATGTTAATTCCTCATCTGCTCCAATCAATGATCAAGGTTGTCATTGATCAATTTGTGTATCCAGTTTTCTTCTGATCCTTTAGAACTATTCTTTGTTTCCATGTAGATAGATACCCAATATTCTATTTTCATGACCACAGCATATGGGACATTTTCGACTCTGTACTTTCTACACATTCTAAGAGCCTTTCAGTATAAGTCCGCAATTTTGTTTTCGGATGCAACAATTATTTCTGAAGTTATTATCAACTGTTTTCTGTTTATAAGAAACATAATATTATTTGTGTTGTTGACCGCCTTACTTTTGTGTGCGCTGGAGCTGCCCATTGTGTTATAAGATGCTTTAATGCAACTCATGGTATAGTTCCCGATTTAATGGAAAGAAGTCACACAACCAATATGGGCGCGAGTGGTGAACAAGGAGAACCTTACTTAACACCACATAAAACAGGAAATATTCAGAAATCCGGCCTCTGATTAGGCGGGAAGAGTTGCTTTTATTTAGAACATATATCCACGTTTTAAAATCCTCACCAAAACTTACAAAATCAAACACCTAAGGCATTTAAAAAAAAATCTATATTGATTCGAACGCTTTGAAATAAGTAGGTTCGAAGCGTTTCGTCAGTGGGTTTTTTTTTATTTATTTTTTTATTTTTTTTTTTACATCATCTGTTGATGTTACAATTGTTGTAATATTTCTTTCTGTATAACCAACGCGTTTTTGTATACTGATTTAGGGTTTACACTATCATATCTTTCCGTTCAAACAAACTGAAATTTCATCATCAGAACGTGTAGTGATATATCTCCAATTAGTTGATTTATCTTTTACCTTTTTCTTTATGCCTCTGAATGTAAGATATTTTGCAGGCATGAAAAGAATCATCAGTGCTTTATTATTGACAATCCATGAGCGAACTCTGTAACAATTTGTAAGAACTAAGTTGAGATACCTGCACATTGATAGAGGAAATGCGTGGCTGAGATTGCGTGCATGGGATGTGCCTGCCTCTCATGAAGAACACGTTGCCGCCCGTTGTCCCCTTCATTACATAGGCCTGAAGCTGATTGTGACAACGAGTTTACGGCCAGCCTTAATTGGTGCGATCATTAATCCATGTCCCTTACTTTCCCGTTTTATTTCAACATATGGCTCAGATGTTTATTGACCGCTGTTTAATTGTGTTCTGGCTTCGTTTCTAGAAGCTGTTTGGGGGAAAGGAAAGAAAAGAAGAAAGAAAGACAAGGTAGAGTGTCCTTTCTTTGTGCCATGCGCTGTTATCCTTTGTTCTCAGATGACATTGCAGCTATTGATTTTCTCTCATTTCTTTCTTTCCTCCTTTGGTGTTGACATAACCCCTCGCTGCTCTCTCCAACATGCTGTAGGAATCCTGTGCCATAAAGTGGGCGGTGCATCTTTGAGGTCCTGTGAATGAAGAAGCTCAACACTGAACAACTCACTGGTTGTGGTCTGCTGGAGGTCAGTGACATCCAGTTGTTCTAGAAACGTTGGGCGGAGTGTTTTCCTGGTGGTGGTGCGGCAGTATGGCTGCCAGTTACTATGCTTGAGTTGCTGCAGAGCGGAAACCCCGCCAATACTGATGACACGATCCCGTGATTCTAACCTTGGTTTAATTTTCATAGAACTACCAATAGCGACTTCAGAGCCTGCCCCAACTGTCTTCTCACCCTGATTAACGCACGTTAACCGTTGTAATCGACCTTTGAATGGGTTTAGTGACTTTACAGGAAGTTAATTATTTGACGTGAGAAAGGTATTGGATTCCATGACAGTGCCTAAAGGACTGGTAGTCATGGTAACGGCCAGAAAGACCCACCTGACCGACAGTTCACAGGAATGACTTTCACTGAGGCAGAAACTTTGTCATATGACAGAAACGGCGGAATCATGGTGCTGGCATAGAATAAAAGAAAAGAAAATACACCTTTCTCCCGTAGTTTGGTTGATAAGTCAAGTCAAGATCACTTTATTATCTCCAAAGAGAAATTAAGAGTGGCCATAAAAGCATGTCTATGGATCTATATTTAACAAATCACAAATCACGAATCACACCCACTCATCCAGCCAGCCACCCATTCACACACAGAGAATTACACACACACACACACACACACACACACACACACACACACACACACACACACAACATATATATATATATATATATGCAAACAAGCTTCCTGAACCGGATCTTATTGAAAGTCCAGTTTTGATTCAGCAGTTTGATGGAATTGGGAACAAGACTGCTTTTAGTTCTGTTTGTTTTGAATTTTGAAATTCGAAATCTTCGTCCAGAGTTTAGAACATTGTATTTTTTGAAAGACCATGAGAACTGTCAGCAGGAATGTTCACAGCTTTTTGTGTGACACGACATTGATACAATTTATCTGACTGTTCTGGGTTTTTTTTTCCCGATTATCTTTCCAGATGCATTGACCACTTTGTTTAAAATGTTTTTGTTTTTCACGCTAACATTTCCAAACCAGCATAAAAAGCCAAAAACAGCACTGATTCTACAAAACAACGATAAAACATGTTTAAGCTATCCTTTTGAACAGCGAGGGACCAAAGTTTCTGAAGACAGTATATTCTAGATTGGCAATTTTGTAGATAAATTGAGTATTTGCATTAAAATTCAGCATATCATCTAAAACAGTACCAGATACCTATATTCACTTACACGTTCCACTTTGGTATTTTTGATATACAAGTGAGGAACAGGAGCTGTGTTTCTTCGAAAATCAATGACCATCTCCTTCGTCTTACTAACATTCAAATCTAGACAGTTCTCTTTGCGCCGTGTACAAAAACGTTCCACCTCTTGAAAATAAATGGTATCTGAATTTGACAGGTCATCTAAAGCAGAATCATCTTAGTACTTTATGACAGCAGTAACAGAAGTACCAGTACAATCATTTTTATAAAGAGTAAAGAGTCCAGGGGAGAGAATGGTGCCTTGAGATGCACCAGTAAATGTGGTTCTTGCTGATAAATATTTTCCCTCAAAGCGTACGCACTGTAACATGCTGACATATACCTGGGTATTGTTACATTAGAAAATGAAGGAACACGTTTACTTTGATTACATGTACAAACTGGTGAATCAAAAAGCATTACATATACAAGGTGATAAATAAAATGCATCACGTATAAAAAGTGGTCAATGAAAAATCCATTACGTACGTAAAATGGTAATACAAATCATTACATACATAACTTGGTGATCAAAATGCATTGCATGTTGTAAACTGGTTAATGAAAATGTATTTTGTACATAAACTGGTAATTCAAAAGCATAACATATGTAAACTGATTAACCAAATGCATCACAGATAGAAACTGATTAATCAAGATGCATTATGTACATGTGATGGTTGATCACAAAAGCTTTCATATCGACAAGTATACCTTGTATGTTAATTTCACCTCTGCTCCAATCAATGATCAAGGCATTCCTTTCATCAGTCTGCTCCAATCAATGATCAAGGCATTCCTTTCATCAGTCTGCTCCAACCAATGATCAAGGCATTCCTTTCATCAGTCTGCTCCAACCAATGATCAAGACATTCTTTTCATCAGTCTGCTCCAACCAATGATCAAGGCATTCCTTTCATCAGTCTGCTCCAATCAATGATCAAGACATTCTTTTCATCAGTCTGCTCCAACCAATGATCAAGGCATTCCTTTCATCAGTCTGCTCCAACCAATGATCAAGGCATTCCTTTCATCAGTCTGCTCCAACCAATGATCAAGGCATTCCTTTCATCAGTCTTACGCGTCTTCCCATTCTTTACCCATCTTCTTCTTCATTTCCAAACAGATATCCATTATCTTATTTTTTGACCACAGCATAAGGACATTTTCTTCATTTCCAAACAGATATCCAATATCTTATTTTTTGACCACAGCATAAAGACATCATCTTCTTCATTTCCAAACAGATATCCAATATCTTATTTTTTGACCACAGCATAAAGACATTTTCTTCATTTCCAAACAGATATCCAATATCTTATTTTTTGACCACAGCATAAAGACGTTTTCGAATCCAGACTTTCTACACATTCTAAGACCAGTCTTTTGTTTCGGATGCAACAATTATTTCTGAAGATATAATGTGTTTTCCATTTTAAGAAACAGATTTCTCAAGTTGACCGTTCCAATTTTGTGTGCTCTGGAGCTGTGAATTAGGTTAGAAGATGCTTCAATACCACTCGTGGTGTAGTTCCCGATTTTAATGGAGTGAAGTCACACAACCAATACGAGTGGGAGTGGTGAACAAGGAGAACCTTGCTTAATACCACAGAAAACAGGAAGTATTGACAACATCCAGCCTCTGATTAAGCGTGTTGAATAGTTGCTATTTGGAATATATACCCACGTTTTAAAATGATCAAACGCATGTCAACTGAGAAAAGACTTTGAATCTCTCAGGGCCCACAGCGCATACTGTCGACGTGTGTGCGCGGGTGCGTGTTCATCAGTGGGGTGGTGCCAGCGTGTTAAGTAGAGAGTCCACAGACGTGAGTGTGCAAGCGTTGGTGTTTGAGTGTGTGTGTGTGTGAGAGAGTGAGTGAGTGTGTGTGTGTGTGTGCTTGCGTGTGTGTGTGTGTGCGGGGGATGGGGGGGGTATGTGTGTGAAGGGAAGGAGTTGTCGTTCTTATTGTTATGAGTGTGTATGTTTGTGTATGTGCACGTGCACGTATATGTTGTATTTGATGGTCTTGTTCTTTTTCTTGATCCTAAGTCATCTTCTGAACATTCATGCACGCAGTCACTGCACACACACGCACACACATACACACACTCAAAGGTACGCGAGTACGTCCGCTCGCTCCTACGCACACATACATACACATGCGTGCATGTGCATGTCCACACCCACACGCGTGCGCACATACACATGAACACACAAATGCATATACACACGCACATGCGTACACGGCCACATGCAAAGACACACACATATACACCCATACATGCACATATATGCAGATACGTGTGTATGCTCACACAAACCCACAAATTACACACACACACACACACACACACACACACACACACACACACACACACACACACACACTTCTGCACACGCACACACACGAGCACATACATGCAGGCACACACGTGCATACACACACTCACACACACTCACACACACACACACACACACACACACACACACACACACACACACACACACACACACATACACGCACACATAAACACACAAGTGCGCACACACGCATGCGCACACACACATACACACATACACATGCGCACACGCACATACATAGGCCCGCACCCACACACCCACACACACACACATGTGTACGTTCACTATACACACATACAAAAAAAAAGAAAGACAACCAATGTTAGGTAGGCACTCAAGGTCTTACCAGTGCATTGGGCTAATGCGTAGGACATCTGCTAAGCTGCAGCCATGAGAACCTCTTCTTCAATTCTCCCACCTTAGTTGTTAATTCATGTGGTCTCAAAACTTAGCGGATGTGGTGTAGCGTATATGGACTAGTCCGCACTCCGTGACGCCTCCTTGATGAAACTGAAACTGAAACTAAAAAATCATCTCCAAAACCTAAAATATTAAACGCTTATGGAATTTTGTTAATCTATATTGAGTCGAACGCTTTGGATAATCATCTGCCAGTAGCTCAAAAGCATTTCGAAAATTTCCTTGTACATCATCTGTTGCTGTTATAAATTTGCTGTATTTCTTTCTCAATAACCAGCGGGTCTGTGCATACTGATCTAGGTATTTCACTGTCATCTTTGTCTGCAAAAACCAAGAAATATTTTATCATCAGAATTCGTGGTGATAAATCACCAATTACTTGAGTTATCTCTCCCTTACTGTTTTTCTGTATACTTCTGGGTGTAAGACATTTTGCAGGCATAAGAAGAGTCGATGGTGTTTTATAACTGACAATCCAGAAGCATACACTGTAACAATTTGTAAGAACTGAGCTGAGATACCTGCACATTGATAGAGGAAATGCGTGGCTGAGATTGCGTGCATGCGATGTGCCTGCCTCTCATGAAGAACACGTTGCCGCCCGTTGTCCCCTTCATTACATAGGCCTGAAGCTGATTGTGACGAGTTTACGGCCAGCCTTAATTGGTGCGATCATTAATCCATGTCCCTTACTTTCCCGTTTTATTTCAACACATGGCTCAGATGTTTATTGACCGCTATTTAATTTTGTTCCGGCTCCATTCAAAAAAGCTGTTTGGGGGAAAGGAAAGAAAGAAGAAAGGCAAGGCAAGGGTTTCCTTTGTGTCATATGCTGCTTTCCTTTGTTCTCAGATGACATTGCTGCTATTGATTTTCTCTTTTCTTTCTTTCTTCCATTTCTTTGGTGTGGACATAACCCCTTGCCGTTCCCCCCAACATGCTGTAGGAATCCTGTGCCATAAAGTGGCCGATGCATCTCTAAGTCCTGTGAATGAAGAAGCTCAACACTGTGAACAACTCACTGGTTGTGGTCTGCTGGAGGTCAGTGACATCCAGTTATTGTAGAAACGTTGGGCGGAGTGTTTTCCTGGTGGTGGTGCGGCAGTATGGCTGCCAATTACTACGCTTGAGTTGCTGCAGAGCAGATGCCCAGCCAGTAGTAAGAATGCAATCACGTGATTCTGACCTTGGAATCATGCTCACAGAGCTAGGAATGGTGACTGCTGAGCCCAGCCTAACTGTCTTCTCACCGTAATTAACGCACTTCAACCGTTGCAATCGAGTTTTGAATGAGAACCCTGACTGTAAAGGACGTTAATTATTTGACGTGGGACGGGTATGGGATTCCGTTACAATGTATAATGGACTGGTAGTCATGGTAACGCAAGACCCACCTGATCGACAGTTCACAGGAATGACCTCAACTGAGGCAGATACTTTGTGATCTGACAGAAACGGCAGAACCATGGTGCTGGCATAGAGGAAATACGTATTTCCCTGGTAGTTCCGTAGATAAACCCTGGGTTTTGATATAGTAGAAAATGAAGAAATACATTAACTTAGATTACGTGAACAATATGTACACGTGATGTTTGTTCTAAAACACTTTCATACCTACAATATATATCTTGAACGCTAACTTCATTTCTGCTCCAATCAACGATCAAAACATCTATTTGGTCAGTTTTATGTGTCCAGTTACCTGCTGATTATTTACCTGTCTATTTGGTCGTCTTATGTGTCCAGTTATCTGCTGATTCTTTACCTATCTATTTGGTCAGTCTTGTGTGTCCAGTTATCTGCTGATTCTTTACCTATCTATTTGGTCAGTCTGATGTGTCCAGTTATCTGCTGATTCTTTACCTATCAATTTGGTCAGTCTGATGTGTCCAGTTATCTGCTGATTCTTTACCTATCTATTTGGTCAGTCTGATGTGTCCAGTTATCTGCTGATTCTTTACCTATCTTCCTAATTTCCATATAGATATAAGATATTTTACTTTTTGACCACAGCATACAGACATTTTTGACTCCATGTTTTCTATACATTCTAAGTCCATCGTATTTTTCCAGTTATAAGAAACAGATTTGTCATGTTGATTGTTTTAATTTTGTAAGCACTGGAGCTGTGAATTGGGCTAGAAGATGCTTTAATGCCACTCATGGTAACCGGTAAGCGCTCATGGTATCCAATATTTGATTTCAAGTCCACAGCATATAGGACATTTTCAGCTCTGTAATTTCTACACATTAAAGTACATAATTTTGTTTTCCAGATGCGACAATTATTTCTAAAGTTCTCATCATGTGTTTGTAGTTTTAAGAGACATTTCTCCTATTGACCATTGGAACTGTGAATTGGGTTAGAAGAAAAATTTCCGATTTTATATCGAAAGAATTTACACAACCCACATGAGTGTGAGTTGGGAATAAGGAGAACATTGCTTAATACCACATGAAACAGGAAATATTCAGAAATCCAGCCTCTGATTAAACATGTAGAATTGTTACTTTAGGACGTATACACACGTTTTAAAGTCATCATCACCAAAACCTAAAATATGAAATGGGCATAGCATTTATTGTCTATAATTATTGAGTCAAACGCTTTGGAGCAATCAGCTGCAAGAAGCTTCAAAGCGGTTCGGTAATTTCTTTTACATCATCTGTTGATGTAATATTGTTGCAATATTTATTTCTGTATAACCAACGGGACATTGTATACTGGTTTAGATATTACACTGTCGCTAAAATGAACCAAGATATTATTATCAGATTTTGCAGTGATATGTCTCCAACTACTTGATTTATGTCTCTGTCATTGTTTTTTTGTATACCTGTGAGTATAAGCCATTTCGCAAGAATGAGAAGAATCGACAGTGTTTTATTAATGACATTCTGTAAGCATACACTGTAACAATTTGTAAGAACCGTGTTAAGTTACCTGCATATTGAAAGAGGAAATGCATGGCTGAGATTGCGTGCATGGGATGTGCCTGTCTCTCATGAAGAACACGTTGCCGCCCGTTGTCCCCTTCATTACATAGGCCTGAAGCTGATTGTGACAACGAGTTTACGGCCAGCCTTAATTGGTGCGATCATTAATCCATGTCCCTTACTTTCCCGGTTTATTTCAACACATGGCTCAGATGTTTATTGACCGCTATTTGATTTTGTTCTGGCTCCATTCATAAAAGCTGTTTGAAGGAAAGGAAAGGAAGAAAAAGAAAGGCGAGGAAGGGTTTGCTTTCTTTGTGCCATGCGCTGTTATCCTTTGCTCTTGGATGACATTACCACTATCGATTTTCTCTCTTTTCTTTCCTTCTTTAATCTTGTTTTGTGTGGACATAACCCCTTGCCATTCTCTCCAACATGCTGCTGGAATCCTGTGCCATAAAGTGGCTGGTGCATCTCTGAGGTCCTGTGAATGAAGAAGCTCAACACTGTGAACAACTCACTGGTTGTGGTCTGCTGGTGGTGGTGCGGCAGTATGGCTGCCAGTTACTATGCTTGAGTTGCTGCAGAGCGGAAACCCCGCCAGTACTGACGACACCATCACGTGATCCCGACCTTGGGGTAATTCTGGCAGAATTAGAAATCTCGACTGCTGAACCCGACCCAACTGTCTTCTAACCCTAATTAACGCACGTTAACCATTGCAATCGACCTTTGAATAGGATTCGAGACTTACATGAAGGTTATTTATTTGACGTGGGATAGGTATCAGATTTCATGACAATGTCTTATGAACTGGTAGTCATGGCAACGGCCAAATAGACCCACCTGATCGGCTACGCACAGGAATGTCCTAAATTGAGGCGGAAATTTTGTGATGTGACAGAAACTGCAGAATGATGGTGCTGGCTTCTAAAATAAGTAAAAACATGTCTTCGCCTGGTAGTTTGGTAGATAAACCCTGGGTTTAGATAAAGAAGTAAAAAACATGTCTTCACCTGGTAGTTTGGTAGATAAACCCTGGGTTTTGATAAAGAAGTAAAAACATGTCTTCCCCTGGTAGTTTGGTAGATAACCTTGGGTTTTGTTAAAGGAAAGAAGAGGGAAAATTTCTTCCAGGTAAGAAAAATGCATTACATGTATAAGTAGGTAATCAAACTGCATTTCATATATATATACTGGTTCATACAAATTAATTATTATGTGAACAGATGATCCAAAATATGTAACGTATCTAAACGTATTAACCAAATGCATAACATATAGAAACTGATTAATCAAAAATGGATTTCACTCATATAATGGTTGACACAAGAGTCTTCATATCAACTAGTATATCTTGAATATTCATTTCATGTCTGCTCCAATCAATGATCATGGGATTCATTTAATCAGTGTTGTGTACCCAGCTGTCTTCTGATTCTTTATCTATCTTGTTTGTTTCCATACAGATACCCTTTTTCATGGCCACAGCCTATAGAACATTGGACTCCATACTTCTACATATCCTAAGTGCCTTTCAGCATGTCAGGTATCATTTTTTTCCATATGCGACAGTTATTTCTAAAGTTATCATTTGTAATTTTGTGTGACATGCAGTTGTGAATTAGGTCATAAGATGCTTAAATTCTACTCATTGTACAATTCCCGATTTTATTTTTTAAAAAGTTTCACAACTAATAGTAGTGCAAGTGGTGAATGAGGAAAATCTTGTTTAATACCATATGTTACAAAAATGTCCAGAAATCAAGCTTCTGATTAAGTCTGAAGAATTATTGTCATTTAGAACATATTCCCACCTTTTATAGTCATTACTAAAGCCTAAGATCTCAATGCCTATGTCATTTTTTCCTCTATACTATACGCTTTGGAATAATCGACTGCAAGTAGCTTCAAAGCATTTTGGTAATTTCCTTTTACATAATCTTGTTTCTTTTGCAATTGTTGGAATGTTTCCTTCTATATAACCAAACAAATCATTGTAAACTGATTTAGGAACAATACCAAATCATTCGGCTAAAACTGAGAAATTATTAGCAGAGTTTATTTGATATATTTACAATAAGCTGTCTTATCTCTCTTTTATTGTTTTTCTTTATACCTCTGGAAGTAAGATATTTTGCAGGCATGAGAAGAATCGACAGTGCTTTATTATTGACAATCCCTGAGCGAACACTAACAATTTGTGACAACAATATTAAGTTATCTGCACATTGATAGAGGAAATGCGTGGCTGAGACTGCGTGCATGGGATGTGCCTGCCTCTCATGAAGAAGACGTTGCCGCCCGTTGATCCCTTCATTACATAGGCCTGAAGCTGATTGTGACAACGAGTTTACGGCCAGCCTTAATTGGTGCGATCATTAATCCATGTCCCTTACTTTCCCGTTTTATTTCAACACATGGCTCAGATGTTTATTGACCACTGTTTAATTGTGTTCTGGCTTCGTTTCTAAAAGCTGTTTGGGGGAAAGGAAAGAAAAGAAGAAAGAAAGACAAGGTAGAGTGTCCTTTCTTTGTGCCATGCGCTGTTATCCTTTGTTCTCAGATGACATTACTGTTATTGATTTTATCTCTGTTTTCTTTCTTTCTTCTTTCTCTTTGGTTTGGACATAACCCCTTGCCATTCCCCCCAACATGCTGTAGGAATCCTGTGCCATAAAGTGGGCGGTGCATCTCTAAGCCCTGTGAATAAAGAAGCTCAACACTGTGAACAACTCACTGGTTGTGGTCTGCTGGAGGTCAGTGACATCCAGGTGTTCTAGAAACGTTGGGCGAGTGTTTTCCTGGTGGTGGTGCGGCAGTATGGCTGCCAGTTACTATGCTTGAGTTGCCGCAGAGCGGAAACCCCGCCCGTACTGATGACACCATCACGTGATCCTAACCTTCTTTTAATTCTCACAGAACTACCAATGGCGACTGCCGAGCCCACCCCAACTGTCATCTCACCCTAATTAATGCACGTTACCCGTTGTAATCGACCTTTGAATGGGATTTGTGACTTCACAGGAAGTTGCTTTTTTGACGTGGGACAGGTATCGGGTTCCATGACGTTGTTAAATGGACTGGTAGTCATGGCAGTGGCCAAAATGAAAACAAGTTGAAAACAGAAACAAAAAGAAAAAAGAACTATCTGTATGAATGAAAGAGCCGAGGCAGAATTTTTGTGATGATGGGGACAGAATCTGCAGAGTTATGGTGCCAACATAGAAAATAAGAGGAAGCACGTGTTTCCCTGGTAGTTTGGTAGATAAACTTTGGGTTTTGTCTTAGGAAAGAAGAGGGCAATCGTGCTTCTCTGGTGGTTTGGTAGATAAACTTTGGGTTTTGTCGTAGGAAAGAAGAGGAAGAAATCATGCTCGTCTGGTAGTTTTGCAGATAATTTGGCTTTTGGCATGGGAAATACGAGGAAACAGGCCTTCCGCTGGTAGTTTGGTAGATAAATTTGAGTTTTGTCATGAGATACGGGTATTTTCCTGGTAGTTTGGTAGATAAATTTGAGTTTTGTCACGAGAAACGGGTATTTTCCTGGTAGTTTGATAGATAAACTTTGGGTTTTGTTATAGGAAAGAAGAGAAAACACATCTTCCTCTTGTTGATTGGTGGAGAGACCTTGGATTTCGTTACAGGAAAAACAACCCGAGAAAACACCGTTTTACCCCAGTAGTTTGGCAGATAAATCTTGGATTTTGTTATAGGATTAAAAAGAAAAACACCGTTTTACCCCAGTAGTTTGGTCGATAAACCTAGGATTTTGTTATAGGATTAAAAAGAAAAACACCGTTTTAGCCCAGTAGTTTGGTCGATAAACCTTGGATTTTGTTATAGGATTAAAAAGAAAAACACCGTTTTAGCCCAGTAGTTTGGTCGATGAACTTTGGATTTTGTTTAGGATTAAAAAGAAAAACACCGTTTTACCCCAGTAGTTTGGTCGATAAACTTTGGATTTTGTTATAGATTTAAAAAGAAAAACACCATTTTACCCCAGTAGTTTCGTCGATAATCCCTGGATTTTGTTATAGGATTAAAAAGAAAAACACCGTTTTAGCCCAGTAGTTTGGTCGATAAACCTTGGATTTTGTTATAGGATTAAAAAGAAAAACACCGTTTTTAGCCAAGCAGTTTGGTAGATAAACCTTGGATTTTGTTATAGGAAGGGAGAAGAAACTCGTCTTCCGCTGATAGTTTGGTAGAGAAACCCTGAGATTTGTTTTACCCTGGTGGTTAGGCAGCTAAACCTTGGGCTTTGGCACTGGAAGGAAGAAGAAATATGTTTAATCTTTATTAAAGTTCGGTACATACACATTGGGTTTTGGTAGAGAAAAGAAGATGAAACACGTTTCATATTAGAAGTTTGGTAGAAAAAAACACACAAAACTTTGTTAGTTACAGGAAAGAAAACAAAACCACGTCTTCCCATAGTACTTTTGGTAAATAAGAGTTGTTCAAGTCACAGTCACTGTTACATTAGACACTGAAGACTTCTGCACTGGCACAATCAAAACCTCTGACAAAACTGAAAGTAGGAAACGACAATTTCCTCTGGTTGATTCAGGTACCTATTCCCAACTTTCGGAAGAGAAACCCAGTTTGGCCCTTGGTATGGATGACACGTATAAATATAGCATGCTCTCTCTGTGGAGAACGGGAAGAATGAGTGAAAGACTGAGTGACTGATATTTGACAGAATGACAGAGGAGACGACTAAACGTAGCGCCAACAGGCAGCTCTTAAGTCAGCTCTACTCAAGTATGCAGCCCGTAGTGCAGACGAGAGTGGATTGTAAAGCTTCTAGAGCTTGGTCTCTAACCGACGACAGACACTATGTAAGTACTATCACCACCACTACTCCTGCTGCTGCTGCTACTACTACTGATGATGATGATGATGTTGATGATGATGGATCCTGATTCCAGCTTTGATCCTCTGGTGATCCTGATTTCCAGCTTTGATCATCTGATCCTGATTCCCAGCTTTGATCCTCTGGATCCTGATTCCCAGTTTTGATCCTCTGTGGATCCTGATTCCCAGTTTTGATCCTCTGTGGATCCTGATTCCCAGCTTTGATCCTCTGTCTGATCCTGATTCCCAGCTTTGATCCTCTGTCTGATCCTGATTCCCAGCTTTGATCCTCTGTCTGATCCTGATTCCCAGCTTTGATCCTCTGTTGATCCTGATTCCCAGCTTTGATCCTCTGTTGATCCTGATTCCCAGCTTTGATCCTCTGTTGATCCTGATTTCCAGCTTTGATCCTCTGTTGATCCTGATTTCCAGCTTTGATCCTCTGTTGATCCTGATTCCCAGCTTTGATCCTCTGTTGATCTTGATTTCCAGCTTTGATCATCTGTGGATTCTGATTCCCAGCTTTGATCCTCTGTTGATCCTGATTCCCAGCTTTGATCCTCCGTTGATCCTGATTCCCAGATTTGATCCTCTGTGATCCTGATTCCCAGCTTTGATCCTCTATTGATCCTGATTCCCAGCTTTGATCCTCTGTTGATCCTGATTCCCAGCTTTGATCCTCTGTTGATCCTGATTCCCAGCTTTGATCCTCTATTGATCCTGATTCCCAGCTTTGATCCTCTGTTGATCCTGATTCCCAGCTTTGATCCTCTGTTGATCCTGATTCCCAGCTTTGATCCTCTGATCCTGATTCCCAGTTTGATCCTCTGTTGATCCTGATTCCCAGCTTTGATCCTCTGTTGATCCTGATTCCCAGCTTTGATCCACTGTGGATCCTGATTCCCAGCTTTGATCCTCTGTTGATCCTGATTCCCTGCTTTGATCCTCTGTTGATCCTGATTCCCAGCTTTGATCCTCTGTTGATCCTGATTTCCAGCTTTGATCCTCTGTTGATGCTGATTCCCAGCTTTGATCCTCTGTTGATCCTGATTTCCAGCTTTGATCCTCTGTTGATGCTGATTCCCAGCTTTGATCCTCTGGCTGATCCTGATTCCCAGCTTTGATCCTCTGTCTGATCCTAATTTCCAGCTTTTATCCTCTGATCCTGAATCCCAGCTTTGATCCTCTGTTGATCCTGATTCCCAGCTTTGATCCGCTGTTGATCCTAATTCCTAGCTTTGGTCCACTGTCTTATCCTAATATCATTGTTCAATAGTGATTGTTCATAGGATCTCCTCAAATCCAGCGTTACCTGCAAAATGCCAAGAAACCATAAACTAAACCATAAAATATGGAAATATATGAACAGCATATAATCATAAAAATATAAGCTTACTAAGAATTAGAGTATCATTGGCACTTAAAAGATATTTTCATCTAACTGTCACTGAAAACATAAACGTAGTGAACATAACATAATCGAAACAAAAATATAATGACCCTGATAACATCATCAAAATGGAAGGAATGCAGTTCTAAGCATTAGATCTGGGTTAAAGTGTATGGCTGACTCTCACTATTGCTCACAATGGGAAGAAGCTGAAAGTGAAAACAGGGAAACAATAAGCTAGCGCTGTAACAGTGACAGACAGACGGACTCAGGCAGTGGGAAGAAGGACGGGGAGAGGTGGAGGAGGCAGGCCATTGACCCACAGCACACAAATCACCCTCAGCCAGACTTCAGCACCAGGACGGCTGTCAAGGGGGACGACCCTAATCTGAGAGCCACTGTGTCTGTGGCCGGCGTGCAGGACATTGGCTGATACTACCGCTCACAACTCCATTGTCTTACCACATTCCTCTCCCCCTGGACGTTACCTCCCTTTACCCAGCCATCACCCACCCCATCTCACCTCCGCTTCCGTTTTTGTCTCTCTGATTTTCGATTTTCCTTCCTGCACTACCGGGAAGTGACACGTCGGCCCGGCAGCTATGTTGAAGTCATTGACTCCCGGATGTGCACTGAGCTCATCAATATGGATCAATAGCGCCTGCTTCATTCAGCATCCTTGTTATCATCTGTGAACAGACATCAGTACGGGTCAACAGCGCCTGCTTCATTCAGCATCCTTGTTATCATCTATGAACAGACATCAGTATGGGTCAACAGCGCCTGCTTCATTCAGCATCCTTGTTATCATCTATGAACAGACATCAATATGGTCAATAGCGCCTGCTTCATTCAGCATCCTTGTTATCATCTGAACAGACATCAGTATGGGTCAATAGCGCCTGCTTCATTCAGCATCCTTGTTATCATCTGAACAGACATCAGTATGGGTCAGTAGCGCCTGCTTCATTCAGCATCCTTGTTATCATCTGAACAGACATCAGTACGGGTCAATAGCGCCTGCTTCATTCAGCATCCCTGTTATTATCTATGGACAGACATCAATATAGTCAGCGTCTGTCAGGATCTGTGTTGTCATCAGTACACAGACTGTGACGTCAATAGACAGAGATCATTGCTTAGATTCATTCAGGATATGTATTGTCATCAACAGACAAACATCAATACAGTCAGCTTTGGTCAGGATTTGTGTTGTCATCAACTGACATCAATACAGTCAGATTTTAACAGGATCTCTGTTGTCCTCAACAGACAGACATCAATACAGACAGCTTTAGTCAGGATCTGTGTTGCCATCAACAGACAGACATCAAAATGACCACTTACACTCAAGATATTTGGCCACCAATAGACAGAAATGAATATCACCGCCCTCATAGAGATACAGTGACCATCAGTGAACATTGATCAACACGACCACCTACAACTAAGGTGTGTGGCCATCAATAGACAATGATCAATACGACCACCTATACCCAAGGTGTGTTGACATCAATAGACAATGATCAATACGACCACCTGTGTGTCCATTAATAGACAGTGATCAATACGACCACCTGTGTGTGGCCATCAATAGACAGTGATCAATACGGCTACCAGTGTGTGGCCATTAATAGACAGTGATCAATACGACCACTTGGGTGTGGCCATCAATAGACTGTGATCAATACGACCATCTGTGTGTGGCCATTAATAGACAATAATCAATACGACCACCTGTGTGCGTGTGGCCACCAATAGACAGTGATCAATACGAGCACCTGTGTGTGGCCATTAATAGACAGTGATCAATACGACCACTTGGGTGTGGCCATCAATAGACTGTGATCAATACGACCATCTGTGTGTGGCCATTAATAGACAATAATCAATACGACCACCTGTGTGCGTGTGGCCACCAATAGACAGTGATCAATACGAGCACCTGTGTGTGGCCATTAGTGGACAGTGATCAATACGAGCCCCTGTGTGTGGCCATTAATAGACAGTGACCAATACGACCACCTGTGTGTGGCCATCAATAGACAGTGATCAATACAACCACCAGTGTGTGGCCATCAATAGACAGTGATCAATACGACCACCTGTGTGTGGCTATCAATAGACAGTGATCAATACGAGCACCTGCGTGTGGCCATCAGTAGACAGTGATCAGTACGAGCACCCTGTGTGTGGTCATCAATAGACAGTGATCAATACGACCACCTGTGTGTGGCCCTCAATAGACAGTGATCAATACGAGCACCTGTGTGTGGCCATCAATAGACAGTGATCAATACGACCACCTGTGTGTGGCCACTAATAAACAGTGATCAGTACGACCACCTGTGTGGGCACTAATAGACAGTGATCAATACGACTACCTGTGTGTGGCCATTAATAGTGATCAGTACAACTATCTGTGTGTTGCCATTAATAGACAGTGATCAGTACGACCACCTGTGTGGCCACTAATAGACAGTGATCAATACGACTACCTGTGTGTGGCCATTAATAGACAGTGATCAGTACGACTTTCTGTGTGTTGCCATTAATAGACAGTGATCAATATGACCACCTACATCCAAGGTGTGTGTCCATCAGTAGACAGTGATCAATACTGCCATCTGTGTGTGGCCATTAATAGTGATCAGTATTACCATCAACATCCAAAGTGTGTGTCCATCAGTAGACAGTGATCATAGAGCCATCTGTGTGTGGCCGTTAATAGTGATCAATAGGACCACCAGCATCCAAGCTGTGTGTTCATCAATAGACAGTGATCAATAGGACCATATGTGTGTGGCCATAAACAGACTGCCTACCCGATGACTGTCTTTTCATCTGCTATATGGTCTCTATACTGATTGATTACCCTTCATACTGTCTGTCTGTCCTCAATGCTGCCTCTCCTCCATGCTGCCTGTCCTCCATACTGTCTGTCCTTCACACTGTCTGTCCCCCATACTGTCTGTCCTCGTACTGTCTGTCTGTCCCCCATACTGTCTGTCCTCGTACTGTCTGTCTGTCCTCCATACTGTCTGTCCTCCATACTGTCTGTCCTCAGTACTGAATGTCTGTCCCCCATACTGTCTGTCCTCGTACTGTCTGTCCTCCATACTGTCTGTCCTCCATACTGTCTGTCCTCCACACTGTCTGTCTGTCTGTCCTCCACACTGTCAGTCCCCCATACTGTCTGTCCTCGTACTGTCTGTCCTCCATATTGTCTGTCCTCCATACTGTCTATCTGTCCTCCATACTGTCTGTCTGTCCTCGTACTGTCTGTCCTCCATATTGTCTGTCCTCCATACTGTCTATCTGTCCACCATACTGTCTGTCTGTCCTCGTACTGTCTGTCCTCCATATTGTCTGTCCTCCATACTGTCTATCTGTCCACCATACTGTCTGTCTGTCCTCGTACTCTCTGTCCTCCATACTGTCTGTCTGTCCTCCATACTGTCTGTCCTCCATACTGTCTGTCCTCAGTACTGAATGTCTGCCCTCCATACTGTCTATCCTCCATACTGTCTGTCCTCCAATACTGCCTTTCCCCCATACTGTCTTCCATACTGCCTTTTCCCCCATACTGTCATTCCATACGCCTTGTCTCCTCATTACTGTCTGACCTCCATACTGCCTTTCCCCCCATACTGTCTGTCCTCCATACTGCCTTTCCCCCATACTGTCTGTCCTCCATACTGTCCTTATCCTCCAATACTGCCTGTCCCCCATACTGTCTGCCTGTTCCTCCATACTGTCTTCCTCTACTGTCTTCCTTTCTCCTACTGTCTGTCCTCCATACTGTCTCCTTCCTGTCTCTCCATACTGATCTGTCCTCCATACTGTCTTTGTCCTCCATACTGTCTGTCCTGTTGTTCTCATACTTTCTGTCCCTACATTTGTCTTCTGTCCTCCATATAGTTCCCCTCTTATTCTTCCTACTGTCCCCCTTACTGTCTTCCATACTATCCTGTCCCCATCTCTGCTCCATTATCTTGTCCCCGTCTTCCTCATATCCTTCATCTGTCTCCATACTGTCTGTCCCATACTGTCTGTTCCCCACTCCATACCTGTCCTGTCTTCCATCCATACTGTCCCTCCTATACTTCTGTCCTCCATACTGTTCCTTACTGTCTTCCATACTGTCCTTCCTCCATTACTGTCTGTCTCCATACTGTCCCTCTTCATACCTGTCCTCCATACTGCTACTGCCCCTTATTCTGTCTCCATATTCTGCCTTCCAACTCCTACTGTCCCATCTGTCTTTACTATGCTCTTCCTCCATACTGTCTTTCCTACTGTCTGTCCTATGTCTATTGTCCACTGCCTTTCCATTCCCATACTGTCTGTCCATTCCATACTGTCCTCCTATATGCCTGTCCCCATACTGTCTGTCCTCATATTCCCCATATGTCTTCCATACTGTCCTTATCCTTCCACATACTGTCTTCCTATACTGTCCTTTCCCCATTAGTCCAGTGCCATTCCCATACTGTCTGTCCCTCCATACTGTTCCTCCTCATACGTCTTCTACTGCCTTTCCCATGCTGTCTTCCATTGTTGCTTTCCCCCATACTGTCTCCATCTGCCTTCCCATACTGCTGTTCATATGTCTGTCCTCCATACTGCTTCCCCTATGTCTAACTGCCTTCCCATACTGTCCTTCCATATGTCTCTTGTCCATACTGTCCTGTCCTCATACTTTCCATACTGTCTTCCATAATCCTTCCCCATACTGTCTTCCCCTCCCCATACTGTACCAATGCCTGTCCTGACTCCATATTTTACGTCTCATATGTCATGTCCGCTGCATCCTACTGTCCCCATACTGTCTGTCTCATACTGCCTGTCACACTTACATACTGTCTCTACTGTCGTCTATCATAGTCCTGTCCATCCCATACTGTCTCCTGTAATCCTGTCCATCATACTGCTTCCTATAGTCTGTCTCCATACTGTCTGTCATCCATACTGTTCCCTACTGTTATCATCCTACTGTCTGTCCTCATACTGTCTTACTGTCGTCCTATATAGTCAGTCATCATACTGTCTGTCATCCTACTGTCCTCATACTGTCCTCGTACTGCTATTCGTCCTATATAGTCGTCATCCATACTGTCTCTGTACAATCTGTCCATCATACTGTCTTACTGTCGTCTATATAGTCATTCCTACTTCTGTCATCCATACTGTCTCTATAATCCTGTCCATCGTACTGCCTTATTGTCGTCTATATAGTCTGTCATCCATACTGTCTCTGTATCCTGTCCATCATACTGTCTTACTGTCGTCTATATAGTCAGTCATCCATACTGTCTCTGTACATCCTGTCCATCATACTGTCTTACTGTCGTCTATATAGTCAGTCATCCATACTGTCCACCTCTGTCTATAATCCTGTCCATCGTACTGCCTTATTGTCGTCTATATAGTCAGTCATCCATACTGTCTCTGTACATCCTGTCCATCATACTGTCTTACTGTCGTCTATATAGTCAGTCATCCATACTGTCTCTGTACATCCTGTCCATCATACTATCTTACTGTCGTCTATATAGTCGTCATCCATACTGTCTCTGTACATCCTGTCCATCATACTGTCTTACTGTCGTCTATATAGTCAGTCATCCATACTGTCTCTGTACATCCTGTCCATCAATACTGTCTTACTGTCGTCTATATAGTCGTCATCCATACTGTCTCTGTACATCCTGTCCATCATACTGTCTTACTGTCGTCTATATAGTCGTCATCCATACTGTCTCTGTACATCCTGTCCATCATACTGTCTTACTGTCGTCTATATAGTCGTCAGTCGTCATCCATACTGTCTCTGTACATCTTGTCCATCATACTGTCTTACTGTCGTCTATATAGTCCGTCATCCATACTGTCCTCTGTACATCCTGTCCATCATACTGTCTTACTGTCGTCTATATAGTCTGTCATCCATACTGTCCTCTGTACATCCTGTCCATCATACTGTCTTACTGTCGTCTATAAAGTCTGTCATCCATACTGTCTCTGTACATCTGTCCATCATACTGTCTTACTGTCGTCTATATAGTCTGTCATCCATACTGTCTCTGTACATCCTGTCCATCATACTTCTTACTGTCGTCTATATAGTCTGTCATCCATACTGTCTCTGTACATCCTGTCCATCATACTGTCTTACTGTCGTCTATATAGTTCATCATACTGTCTCTGTACATCCTGTCCATCATACTGTCTTACTGTCGTCTATATAGTCTGTCATCCATACTGTCTCTGTACATCCTGTCCATCATACTTCTTACTGTCGTCTATATAGTCTGTCATCCATACTGTCTCTGTACATCCTGTCCATCATACTATCTTACTGTCGTCTATATAGTCTGTCATCCATACTGTCTCTGTACATCCTGTCCATCATACTGTCTTACTGTCGTCTATATAGTCTGTCATCCATACTGTCTCTGTACATCCTGTCCATCATACTGTCTTACTGTCGTCTATATAGTCTGTCATCCATACTGTCTCTGTACATCCTGTCCATCATACTGTCTTACTGTCGTCTATATAGTCTGTCATCCATACTGTCTCTGTACATCCTGTCCATCATACTGTCTTACTGTCGTCTATATAGTCTGTCATCCATACTGTCTCTGTACATCCTGTCCATCATACTGTCTTACTGTCGTCTATATAGTCTGTCATCCATACTGTCTCTGTACATCCTGTCCATCATACTATCTTACTGTCGTCTATATAGTCTGTCATCCATACTGTCTCTGTACATCCTGTCCATCATACTGTCTTACTGTCGTCTATATAGTCAGTCCTCCATGCTGTCTCTGTACATCCTGTCCATCATACTGTCTTACTGTCGTCTATATAGTCTGTCATCCATACTGTCTCTGTACATCCTGTCCATCATACTATCTTACTGTCGTCTATATAGTCAGTCCTCCATACTGTCTCTGTACATCCTGTCCATCATACTGTCTTACTGTCGTCTATATAGTCTGTCCTCCATGCTGTCTCTGTACATCCTGTCCATCATACTGTCTTACTGTCGTCTATATAGTCTGTCATCCATACTGTCTCTGTACATCCTGTCCATCATACTATCTTACTGTCGTCTATATAGTCAGTCCTCCATACTGTCTCTGTACATCCTGTCCATCTGTCATCCATACTGTCTTAATGTCCTCACTTTCGTTTGTCCTTATTGTCTGTCTGTTCTCCTTTCGGTCTGTTCTCCTTACTGTCTGTTCTCCTTTCTGTCAGTCTGCTCTCCTTTCTGTCAGTCTTTTCTCCTTTCTGTCAGTCTGTTGTCCTTTCGGTCTGCGATCTGTTCTCCTTTCTGTCAGTCTGTTCTCCTTTCGGTCTGCGATCTGTTCTCCTTTCTGTCAGTCTGTTGTCCCCCCTGTCTGCCTGTCCTCAATGATGTGTGACGTGCTATCTGCTGTGTAACTGTCCTCACTGCCGTCGTCTTGTTGCTTGGCCTCAGTACTCCGCTCTGCTTTGATGTCCTCTGCCTCTGACGTCTCTCTTTCCACCCCCCCCCCTTTCATCCTCTCTCTCTCTCTCTCTCTCTCTCTCGCTCTCTCTCTCTCTCTCTCTCTCTCTCTCTCTCTCTCTCTCTCTCTGTCTCTCTGTTCCTTAGGGGGAGAGAGAGTTTCACTTCGTTAGCGCGGACATAACAGGGTGCTTTGTTCTAGCAGCCCCAAGTGAGGGCCATTCGCTGGGTGCCGATGATCGGCCATGAAGGAGGCGAGGAGTGAATGAAGGCGCTGGCAGGCCATTCAGCCGACAATGGCTGTCGTCACTCCGCTCGCCGTCTGAGGACGGGGGCTGGGTCATCAGCAAGAGATGATGGCTGCTCAGCCTGCCGGCTCGTTTCCTGCCGCTCTGTGTTTGCCCGGGCTCTCAATTAACCGGGGCTCTAGCTGTCCCCCAGACACCGGGTTATGGGCAGTCTGGTGTGTAAAGTGACGTAATGGCCAGCTGGGATGGCTTGTTTGGCGACATTGCTGACAATCGGATGATGAGGCCTGGCCGTTACGGGAGGCCGTGCAAGCTGATGATGGCTTGCAATTAGAAGCAGCATGAAGCTGTTTGCACCAACACGCCGCTCTGGTGGGCAAGGCGACAGCGAGGCTGGCAAGTGATGGCGGGTCATATCAGGTAGACGGCTTGAGAGGAGGGAGAGGTTGTCAGGTGATTGTCTTCACTTTTGTGACCGTCTTGTTGGCAGCGATAGGCACTCGCTGAGAGTTAACAGCCTTGTTGTCTTCAATGGGCCTTAAACCTCCTCTGATGGTCTAGTTATCAGAAAATACACCCCAGCTATCTATTTGTCAGGTTACAAGTTATGGCTGTCACACACTAGCCGAGTTGGCGTCGGATGGCAGCAGATAACAGGTCACACTCTCAGCGTGACAGGGGGGGAGGGTCGTCACGTGATCGTGACACTGGCCTGCCCAAGTCCCGGCTAACAAGTTGGCAAGGGTCAACAATCACGGGGCGGAAAAGACAGCAATAAAGGTCGACATTACCGCTGTTGGTGTTGGAAAATAGAAATAATCACCACATTAGAAAGATAGCAATCATTATCATGGTAGTCTTGGCAATGTGCAGAAAGAAATAATGGCTGTAGAACAGTAGACTTGCCTCCAGAAATGCATTCATTGTCAAACAATTTGGCAATTTCCTAAAGGATTAAAATGACTGTCAAAAATAGTGGTACTGGCAGAAACGGTTGTAACTGTCAAAAATAATGACATTCAATTAATGTAAAACATGATGGTATTTTCAGCAAAAATAGTAATCATTATCGAACATAGCGGTATTCTCAGAAAAACTGCGTAATAGAATTGCAGTACAATAAAAAAAAAAAAAAACATAGTAGTAATTGTCAAACATAATGGTATCTTCAGACATATGGAACTGTCAGTCTAATGGTGTTTTTATTTTTATTGTTGGTTTTTTTTTTTTTTTTTTAGAAAGACGGTAATGATTGTGAAAACATGGCATCATTAATAAGAGAGTAACCATTGTTAAAACAGAGAGCAGTCACCTGAGAAAGAAAGTAAAAATTGTAAAGGTACACCTCTCACAGAGATAACAATTCGTAAACAACTATTATTAATCCTCATTAACTTGAGAAGAACAGCAATAATTATCACACTAACCAATTGTCTAACTAAAAAGCAATGGTTTTCGAAGAGTATAATTCTCAAGATGATAGGAATAATTTTCACACCATTATTTTATTAGCAGAAAGGACATGATGATTAGGGAAAAAAGGGAAAGAAAAAGAAAACAAAAAAGAAACAATGTCAGTGTCAGATACTATGAATAATTGTCAAATGATCATTTAATTCTCCGAAGTATGACAATGATTATCAAACGTTGATTTGACCACCACAAAGATTTTTTTTTCAATTTTTAGGAAAAAAGTGGTGTTTGTCAGACAGTTATTCGGCATGGTGTGGCTTCCCACAGCCCATGGCAGAGACAAGGAGGAAAAGGGGGCTAATAATGAACCAATAAAGGCATGGGTTGGCTCCCCTTCAATGGTGATACAGGAAAACAGGGCTAATAATGAACCAATAAAGGCATGGGTTGGCTCCCCTTCAATGGTGATACAGGAAAACAGGGCTAATAATGAACCAATAAAGGCATGGGTTGACTCCCCTTAGATAAGGATAGAGGAAAACAGGGCTAATAATGAAACAATGAAGGCATGGTTTGACTCCCCTTCGATGGTGATAGAGGAAAACCGGGCTGACAATGAAACAATACAGGCATGGGTTGACTCCCCTTAGATGGTGATAGAGGAAAACCGGGCTGATAATGAAACAATACAGGCATGGGTTGACTCCCCTTCGATGGTGATAGAGGAAAACAGAATGAATATGAAACTATGAAGACATAGGGTGACTCTTCGTAAATGCTGCAGTAATAATGAAACAAGAAAAACATGTAGTGACTCGCCTTTGATGCTTGTGTGACGGAAAAAGAGCTAATACTGAAACAACGAAGGCATGTAGCGACTCTCTATAGATGGTGGTAGAGGGAAGCAGGGCTGGCAATGAACCAATAAAGCCGGGGGAGAGGGAGGGGGGGGGGGGGGGCACTTCCACTAGGTGCTGGTAGAGGGAAGCAAGGCTAACTATCGAACCATGAAGACATGGAATGACTTCCCTTTGACGGTGATTGTCCAGGGAGGACGGAAATTGTGATAGTACTGTATTAAGTGAATTAAATGTGGTGTATAAATCAGGCTTAACATACCAAGGTCATCTCAACATTCATACTCGCATATGCACACTCATGCAGCCACCAAACATTCCACTGTCTCTAGAAATACAGTGTCATGCATTCGCTTACATTCTAAACCTACAGTGTCAACACTTACATTCTAAACCTAGAGAAATCGTTAAGAAAGAGGCACTCATCATTTACATTCTAAACCTTACAAATCATTAAGAAAGAGGCACTTATTCCTTACATTCTGAAGCTAGAGAAACCCTTCAGAAAGAGGCACTTATTCCTTACATTCTGAAGCTAGAGAAACCCTTCAGAAAGAGGCACTTATTCCTTACATTCTGAAGCTAGAGAAACCCTTCAGAAAGAGGCACTGATCACTTACATTCTAAGCAAGAGAAAACCTTCAAAAGAAGCACTAATCATTGACAATCTAAAGCCAAAGAAAGTCTTCAGAAAGAAGCACTGATCGCTTACATTTCTAAAACTAGAGAAACCGTTCAGAAAGAGGCACATGTCACTCACATTCTAAAGCTAGAGAAACTTTCAAAAAAGAGGCACTGACCACTTACATTGTAAAGGCAAACACCTTCAGAAAAGAGGCACAGATCACTTACATTCTAAAGGCAGAGAAACCCTTCAGACAGAGGCACAGATCACATACATTCTAAAGGCAAAGAAACTCTTCAGAAGAGGCAATTATCATTTACATTCTAAACCTTAGAAACCCTTCAGAAAGAGGACAGATCACATACATTCTAAAGCCAGAGAAAACCTTCAGAAAGAGGCACTGATGACTCAGTGATGCACAGAGCAATGACAGCAGTCCAGTAATGATGGCAGTGGAGATATCCTCATCAGTCATGGCACAGAACATTGACAGGCAGTCCAGCAATGATGACAGTGAAGAGATTCCTCCTCAGTCATGGTACAGAGCATTGACAGGCAGTCCAGCAATGATGGCAGTGAAGATATTCCTCCTCAGTCATGGCACAGAGCATTGACAGGCAGTCCAGCAATGATGGCAGTGAAGATATTCCTCATCAGTCATGGCACAGAGCATTGACAGGCAGTCCAGCAATGATGACAGTGAAGATATTCCTCATCAGTCATGGCAAGACCACTGACAGACAGGCAGTCCAGTAATGATGACAGTGAAGATATTCCTCCTCAGTTTTGGCACAGACCACTGACAAACACCCTGAAACCAGGCGGCTGGAGTTCCGTGATTCTCTTTCAACCCATGAGTCAGAGCAAGGCGCTGAGTATCTCCTGTCCAGCCAAAGAGGAAGAGTTGTGTCACGGATCATTAGGGGGAGCCATCCACTAAGCTAATGTTCCGGCAGAGGACATCACAGGCCAGTACGCTGTCATGTCGGACAACGGGCAGACAGTACCGCCAGTCATCTGGACAAACGGCCCTCTGATGGCTTTTATGGGGGACAAAAGGAAATCTCACAATGTGTCCTTACTGAGCCATGACCGTCAGCAATGAAAACAGTATTTTTTACATCGTTGTGTATTCCGTATGTAATCTCTCTCTCTCTTCTCTCTCTCTTCTCTCTCTCCTCTCTCCTCTCTCTCTCTCTGTGTCTGTGTGTCTGTCTGTCTGTCTGTCTGTCTCTGTGTTTGTGTATGTGAGTGAATGTGTTGTGTGTGTGTGTGTGTGTGTGTGTGTGTGTGTGGTGTGTGTGTGTGACAGAAAGAGAGAGAGAAGGAGAGAGAGAGAGAGAGAGAGAGAGAGAGAGAGAGAGAGAGAGAGAGAGAGAGATCTTTAATACGCAAGGATGAAGATTTTAGGCCAAAGCCTAGTCTTACAATCTGTCCTTGTCATGCATGCATTATTTCAACATATATCATCCATACTGACAATTCAACATAGCAACACTGTAATCTAATTCTGCAATAATAAGCGAACTATTCATAAAAGTAATAATGACGTGGTGGGTGGTAAAATGAAGGAAACTTAGAAACAAACAAACAAAACTACCGAGAGAGAGGTCAGAGGAGGGGGGAGGGAGGCGGAGAGAATGGTAGGTAGGGGAGGAGAAAAGGGATGGTAGACAGAGTGGGAGTGGGGATGGGCGATTTTAACGGAGTAGGTTATATGTTTAGACGATGTATTTAAAGTACGGTTCACAGAAGACTGCGAACGGACGCTAATCATTTTAATCGAATAATCAAATACTGAGACATAAAATGTTTGTGCAAATGTTTCTTGAAACGTTTTAAAGTATTCGTATTTTGTCAACCAGAGAGAAGAGAGAGAGAGAGAGAGAGAGAGAGAGAGAGAGAGAGAGAGAGAGAGAGAGAGAGAGAAGAGAGAGGGGGGAGGAGTGAAAATTGCAGACAGCAGCGAGGCAGCTGGTCCTGCGACTTTTTCTCATGGCACACACTGACTACTTGCCACTGAATGATCTGTCAGAGTGAAAGGTTCCAGCGACTGGCATCATCATACCGATGACAACAAATAGTCATAGAATTCATATGGCACAATTCTAGTAGAAAATTACTCACTGCGCTTTCATACTCCATTCATAGTTTCATTCATTCACAATTCACTTACTGCCTACTATGGAACTTATTATGCATAGACATGTGGGAACATTATTGTCTGAAATGCTCGATTGAAAAGAGAAATTCTGAGACGTGTTTTGAAAGCACGTGAGGTGGGCAGATTGCGTGGAGTGGAAGACAGTTTCAAAAGGTTGGAGTGGTGACACTAAAGGACCGTTCCCCAAACTACTTGTCTATAGAATCTTCAGAAGTCTGTGACAGGAAGAGTAGAAGTACCTGATATCTGGAATGTGCTGATAGTAGAGATGATGTTGGGTGGAAGAGAGCCACAGAAGGCGAGAGTCACCAGTTTGTACTGATGGCAATATTTAAAGGCAGCCAGTGAAGATGTTTCAGCAGTGGCGTCATATGATCGCCTTTTTTTTATTTAGGCCGAGTCAGGCCTTGCTAATTCAAACTGGCTGTAGCTGGGAACCTTGTGCTGGTAAAACAGAATTTTGAACATCAAATCAGCGAGAAGCAAGTTAGTGAACAAGTCTTGCTGGCGTATCGTTTGAAAGACATGTACAAACGAAGGTAAGCCCGGCGGAGTTCCGGGAATGAGGCGTGACACACTGCTGGTCTGATCCTGCATTGACCGTGTCTGGTCACTTCAAATGGTCTGTGTCTTGGATTGTCAGTTTACGACTGACGTCATCGCCACCAGTGTTCACTGACCCACTGCCTGCCTGCTTGATTCCTGAGAAAGTGCCAGACATCTTTAGTTACAGAGCACGTCAACGCGCAGTTGAAGTTTACACTGAAGAACACACACACACACACACACACACACACACACACACACACACACACACACACACACACACGCACGCACGCACGCACGCACGCACGCACGCACGCACGCACGCACGCACGCACACCACCACACACACACACACACAACACACACACACACACACACACACACACAGAGCGCGCGCGCGCTCTCGCAGACAGACATACAGAGAGAGAGAGAGAGACAGAGAGAGGGAGAGCCCGACTCAGACACACGCATACACACGCGCGCGCGCGCCTGCGCACGCACACACGCGCGCGCGCACACACATACGCACACGCACACACAATCACCATCATCTTTATTATCATCATAGTCGTCGTCATCATAATCATCAGAGTAAAGTAGCAATGTTTCTGTGCGTATGCTTCCAGTCCCCATTCGACCAAAATGTTCAAGACGGTCCTTGATTGCACTTCTTGTCTAGTTTTGGCGCGCGCGGTGTGTGTGTGTGTGTGTGTGTGTGTGTGTGTGTGGTGTGTGTGTGTGTGTGTGTGTGTGTGTGTGTGTGTGTGTGTGTGTGTGTGTGTTAATCCTTCTTTCTTTTATACATTTTGCCTTTTTTGCGTTTGTTTTTTCTTTGTCTTATTTTATTCTTTTCTTTCATGTTTTATTTCTTAGTATTCATAAATTTAACTGTTTATTTTTTCCTTTTTCATTCAATACTAAATCGCCTTGTGTTCATTTATTGTTATGTCTTTCTTTTTCGTCTGTACGTGTTTTTTTTTCCTTATGTTTTGTTTTCTTATTAGTTTTATAATCTTGTTCCGTGTATTTTGTAAAATTGTTTTCATTTTCTATACATCTTTATTATTCATTTGTGTGTGTGTGTGTGTGTGTGTGTGTGTGTGTTGGTGTGTGTGTGTGTTGTGGTGTGTGTGTGTGTGTGTGCGGGTGTGTGTGTGTGTGTGTGTGTGTGTTTCTTTCATGCATTTATGTGATTTTTTATTAATTCATTTCTTATGTTGTCTTCATAATTTTCATTTCTAGTGATGATCTTTTTTCTTACCTTTCGTGCATTAAACAAACATTCTCTTACGTTTAATGTTTCGTTCTTTTTGTATACTTTATTTAGCTTTGCTTCATTGATTTTCGTTTCCTTGTATGATTTTTTCTATTCTCTGTTTTCTTATATTTTTCAGTGGTTGATTTCTATTACATTTTTTAAAAAATTGCTGATCGATGAGAATGAGGATGGTGAAGCTGATGCCACGGATTTCCATTCCGGTCTAAGACTGCATGACAGGACTTACTTTCATAATATATCCCAGTGTCAACAGGCCCAAGAGATACAGACACCTGCGGTGTTGGTCAGAAAATTTGAGCAACACTCTCAGAGACGCAGCCATTTAGTGGATGAAACTCGACTGTGTGATCCCAGTCTTCCCAACTAAGCCCGTTGCATATTCAACTCTGGGTAGGAGCCCGTCACGGCAGAAAAGTCCCACATGACTCTGATGGGAATCGAACCCTGGGTGGTACCGTTTCATGCAAAAATGACCATTGTATTTCTCCCCACACGTGGTGTACTCTCGTTCACCGTATGCGAATTTCTTGTTTTGATTCCGTTTCATTTTCAGTTTTCAATGTCGGTTAGTATCACTTTCACATCTACTGTTAACAGGGTTATTGGACGCAGGCAGTTCCTAGAAAGCTGACAAAAATATAGTCATTCTTCCTTCTTAAATTCTTACTTATCCATCAGTTTTAAATCATGCGCGGTGGGGTATCAAAACTTAGCGGATGTGGTGTAGCGTATATGGACTAGTCCGCACGCACTGACACCTTTTTGATTAAACCAAAACTGAAACTGAAAAAAATATAGGCAAAGAAACGACTGAACTTCAGGGGGGATAATGTTGTTAAATTCATAAGCAAAGTGCACAGCATTGTATGCTTTTACTAGTACAGGTAGGAACACTTCACAAGCCCAAGCACGATAGAGAAAGGCTAAGAACACGACAGGCTTTGTTTGGGCCTGAATCAGTCGCGCCAAAATACAGAGAAGGTAGCATCTGTACTTTTTTTCCTTTGGTTGACTCCTTCAGAGCGTTTGACAGCATTGGCGGGTCGAGTTAACTCAAGGTTATTCAAGAAAGGAGTTTGTAGATGAAAGAGAAAGTTTCAGATACTTTCTAGTATGGAAAAAAAAGATAAAAGAAAGACTTGATGGTCATAAGTTATTGCATACTTGATGACAAGTTAAGAGTTTGACAGGGTGGCATTTGCAGTACTCTGCTATTTTCTCTTCTAATATCTGAACTGTGATTGCGTTGTTCAACTATGAGATGGAAGGAACTGACGTTTCTTCAGATCAAAAGGATAATTTGTTGATGAACACAGATCACATTATACTCTTTTATTTATTATTTATTTTATTTATTTATTTATTTATTTATTACTTATTATTTCCTCTTTATATTGTCGTGACTGACTTTCAAAAGAAGGTCAAATGTGAAAAAAAAAACCCACCCGCGGCTGCAAGTAGGGCTTTAAAACGCAAAACTATTCGTTCTTTAAAACACAGCGATGGGCGATAAACGGATGGTCAGAAGGGTTGTATGCTGGTGGACAGATCAAAGTAGAGCCCGGTAACAATCAGTTGGAAGTAATGTTTTATGGCACATTAATCTGGTCAAAATACGTCAACTATTTGTTTGGTAACAGATTCAGAACTGTAACTGGTATTAAAAAGTTATCATCTAATTTGCAATCATTGCCAGTTGATATTGTACTTAAAATCTTCTTTGTCCTAATTAAACCCATTCTATTATATGGTTTATAGACAAGATCTTTTCAATGTTTTGAAGCCATTAGCAGATTCCAAAGAAAACTATGCAATTATTTTAGGAGTTGATGAAAATGTTAGAACATTTGAACTACATAAACTGACAGATTTCCAGTTTATGAAGATGCTGACGTGGGTGTTATCAGATATTGGTGCAGACTTGTTTCTTTGTCCGAAAAGAGACAACCCCAAACAATTGTTTGACAGTTCTAATGCATGACGGACATTGAAGACACAATTAGCACAAGCAAAATAAAAGAAACAAACAAAACAAAAAAATCATGCAGCTTGAATTTGGCTTTGGTGATATTTACGTTATGCAAATTGTTGTCTGTAAAACCTACCTTTGTGACGTTTTTTAAACACACACACACACACACACACACACACACACACACACACACACACACACACACACACACACACACATACGCACACACACACACACACACACGCGCGCGCGCGCGCGCGCGTGTGTGTGTGTGTGTGTGTGTGTGTGTGTAAGGTATATAATAAAATATATATAGCATTGTACTATCGCTAGTGTCCAAACTGTGATCATGGCTAGTTTGTTCGGACTTACGTCAATGAAATGTTAAATATGCGAATGATTTAATCATATGCGTTTGCATGAAAATCAAACCAATCGTTAAATAGTGTAACTACGAAGCAAATGCGCTCTGGGTGTTATTCACATACATACACCTTTCACTCCTCCTGTCTGTCAGCTGGCTTCGGAAGACTGAATTAAATTGTCTTTGTTACTCTCTCTCTCTCTCTCTCTCTCTCTCTCTCTCTCTCTCTCTCTGTCACACACATACTCTCTCTGTCTCTCTCTCACTCACTCCTCTCGCTTTCTCTCTCTCCTCTGCCCTCACTCCCTCCTCTCTCCCTCTCTCTCTGCTCGCACGCATGCTTAACAGCGTAAGTGGCACACAAAAGAATACGATTCCGGTGAGTCTGAATCATTTTGACAACAGTTTAAACGCGGGAGAGAGAGAGAGAGAGAGAGAGAGAGAGAGAGAGAGAGAGAGAGAAGAGAGAGAGAGAGAGAAGTTTTACGGGCGAAGAGTGACAGCCATGATAATTAGACTTCTAGGGGAAGGTAAGTTAAAAGTCATCACTCATCTGCGCATTGATCTGACCTTTAATGAGCTCTTTGTGCGCTCAGCGGAGACGCGCCGTGCGCTCAATACCACCCCTGACTGCTGCCGGCTTGTCGGCCTTGTCTCCACCTCCACCCCCCCCCCCCCACCCTCCCCCCGCCCTCCGCTCCTCTTTCTTTCTTTCTTTCTTTCCCTTTTTCTTTTCTGCCCTTTCGCCCTGCTGGGGTGCTGAGGTCGTCGATAGGGGAGGGTGGGGGAGAGGTGGGGGATGGTGGTGGCGGTGGTAGAGTTGCTGGGAAAAAGGAGAGGGATAGGGGTTGGGGAGGGGAGGGGGGGGGCGAAATAGAAGGGAAGGAGGCGGGGGTGGTGGTGGGGTGTCGGTGGCATTGTTTGAAGCTGACGTGGAAGGTGTGTGTTGTGTGTGTCACGTGACGGGATTTCTCTGTCTCCCTGACGAAGGCTCTGCCCACACACCTTGACAGGAACACGTGCGTGGGAGTCTGTGTACGTCACAGGGTGGGGGTGGGGGTGGGGGGGGGTGGGGGCAACCAGCTGTGACGAGGTGGATGAGGTCATTCCATTTTAGTAATACTGTATGAGTTTGTGGATGAGGTAATTACATCTTAATGATACCGTGTGACTGTGTCGGTAAGGTGATTGCATTCTGATCATACTGTGCGACTATGTGGACGAGCCAGTTAAATGTCAATGATACTGTGTGACTATGATCATGAGGCAATTGCATCTTAACCACACTGTGTGACTATGATCATGAGGCAGTTACATCTTAATCATACTGTGTGACTATGTTCATGAGGCAGTTACATCTTAATCATACTGTGTGACTATGTTCATGAGGCAGTTACATCTTAATCATACTGTGTGACTATGATCATGAGGCAGTTACATCTTAATCATACTGTGTGACTATGATCATGAGGCAGTTACATCTTAATCATACTGTGTGACTATGTTCATGAGGCAATTGCATCTTAAACACACTGTGTTACTATGTTCATGAGGCAATTGCATCTTAATCATACTGTGTGATGATCGGGGTGACATAACAGCACGTTAATAATACTTAATGAGTATGTGGACGAGGTAATTAATATTACTGTCTGAGTATGTGGATGAGCTAATTACATTTTGGTAGTACTGTGTGGCTATGTGGCTAGGTAGTTATATCTTAATCATACTGTGTGACTATGTGAATAAGGTTATCACATTTTAATACCATTGTTGACTGTGTTGATGAGCTAATGAAATCTAGATCATAGTGTAATGTAATGTAATGTAAAAGGATATTTATAGAGCGCTTTACCTCGCGAGAGCCCAAAGCGCATATTACAGAAACATTCTAACTCAACACACACACACACACACACACACACACACACACACACACACACACACACACACACACACACACGCACACACACACACGCACACACGCTCACGCGCGCGTGTGACTTGTGGATAAAGTAATTAAATCTTCAGAATATCGTGTGCTTATGTGGATAAGGTAAAGTACATCTTATATGTTAATAATAATGTGTGACCATAAGAATGAGGAAAATACATTCTAATGATAACGTGTGATTGTATGTATATGATAACGAAATCTTAATAATAGTGTGAGACTATGTGGATGAGGTAATTACCTCGTAATGATGGTGTGTGACTATGTGGATGAGGTAATTACCTCGTAATGATGGTGTGTGACTATGTGGATGAGGTAATTACCTCGTAATGATGGTGTGTGACTATGTGGATGAGGTAATTACCTCGTAATGATGGTGTGTGACTATGTGGATGAGGTAATTACCTCGTAATGATGGTGTGTGACTATGTGTGTATACCGTAAGTGTGTGCTATGGGGTTGTTGTTATATCTTTGTGATAATGTATTGCTATGACGATGAGATTATTCGATCGTAATGATAATGTGTTGTTATGTTGATGAGGTATTTACATCTTAATGGTAATGTGTTGGTATGTGGATGAGGTTATTCGATCTTGATGATAATGTGTTGTATGTGGATGAGGTAATGACGTCTTAATGATACTGTGTAAGTATGTGGATGAGATATTTACATGTTACTGCTGTGTCCATGTTTACATCCGAATGATAATGTGTTGCTATGTGGATGAGGTTACCATATCTTAATGATATCATGTTGCTATTTGGATGAGGTAATTACATATTCAAGTGATAATGTGGTAACAATGTGGATGAGGTAATTACATCTGAATGATAATGTGTAACAATGTGGATGAGGTAATTACATCTGAATGATAAAGTGTAACAATGTGGATGAGGTAATTACATCTGAATGATAAAGTGTAACAAGGCGGATGAGGTAATTACATCTGAATGATAAAGTGTAACAAGGCGGATGAGGTAATTACATCTGAATGATAAAGTGTAACAAGGCGATGAGGTAATTACATCTGAATGATAAAGTGTAACAAGGCGGATGAGGTAATTACATCTGAATGATAAAGTGTAACAAGGCGGATGAGGTAATTACATCTGAATGATAAAGTGTAACAAGGCGGATGAGGTAATTACATCTGAATGATAAAGTGTAACAAGGCGGATGAGGTAATTACATCTGAATGATAAAGTGTAACAAGGCGGATGAGGTAATTACATCTGAATGATAAAGTGTAACAAGGCGGATGAGGTAATTACATCTGAATGATAAAGTGTAACAAGGCGGATGAGGTAATTACATCTGAATGATAAAGTGTAACAAGGCGGATGAGGTAATTACATCTGAATGATAAAGTGTAACAAGGCGGATGAGGTAATTACATCGTGATAAAGTGTAACAAGGCCCGATGAGGTAATTACATCTGAATGATAAAGTTAACAAGCGATGAGGTAATTACATCTGAATGATAAAGTGTAACAAGGTAGATGAGGATTCATCTGAATGATCAACAGTTAACTTATCTTCGTGCATCACATAAATCTTCTATTTGATCAAACATTCTATTTTAACTTAGTCAGCTTTATGCTGGAATTCACGGTGGAGAAAGCCAAAAACGTTTAAATGAACGATTCATCAACTACCCGAACCAGAACCTTATCCTCAAATAAAATTTCTAGAAAAATTCTAAGCTTATGTCCATTATTGAACTGTAAAAATATACACAGTAGAATTATTTATGCATGCTTGTTATTCAGCAAATAAAATCTACGTGTCATATTTATTTATCCAACTTTTTTTCTTAACATAATACAACACAATAGTTTCGTTCACATCTCAGATGTTCCCATCTCACTTCCATTGAAATCAGTACCTGGATACTGACACTTTTAACCGGATATATCGAACCTCATTGACCAAGCAATATCTAAGGTCATCCATTGACAAGCTTCTAAGATTACGCTGATCCTGTTCAGAGATGCTGTTTGGAAATGCGCACAATGGACGTTGAACGAGAACCTGTTGGGAAAATGGGCATTGCAGAGACAATGACAGGACCGGGGACAGAATAGGACAACCACCAACCA
The DNA here is from genome assembly GCA_033310375.1 of Conus canariensis. Classification (NCBI taxonomy): domain Eukaryota; kingdom Metazoa; phylum Mollusca; class Gastropoda; order Neogastropoda; family Conidae; genus Conus; species Conus canariensis. The sequence continues at coordinate 101,556,567 of CM065717.1, read as the reverse complement.
GCTAGCAGGGGCTGGGTTCAGAGGGGCAGGGGGTGGGGGTGGGGTGTGGGGGGCACCATCAGACAGTCTGCTGTCCAGCTGCACCTGGGGTTGCGTACCAGTGCCTTTGGTGCCTGGCAGTGTGCTCCACTGAGACACACCTCTGGCACATCATGTCTGAGACACACCTCTGGCACAGTATGTCTGAGACACACCTCTGGCACATCATGTCTGAGACACCCCTCTGGCACATCATGTCTGAGACACCCCTCTGGCACATCATGTCTGAGACACACCTCTGGCACAGTATGTCTGAGACACACCTCTGGCACAGTATGTCTGAGACACCCCTCTGGCACATCATGTCTGAGACACCCCTCTGGCACATCATGTCTGAGACACCCCTCTGGCACAGTATGTCTGAGACACCCCTCTGGCACATCATGTCTGAGACACCCCTCTGGCACATCATGTCTGAGACACCCCTCTGGCACATCATGTCTGAGACACCCTCTGGCACATCATGTCTGAGACACACCTCTGGCACAGTATGTCTGAGACACCCCTCTGGCACATCATGTCTGAGACACCCCTCTGGCACATCATGTCTGAGACACCCCTCTGCACATCATGTCTGAGACACCCCTCTGGCACATCATGTCTGAGACACACCTCTGCACATCATGTCTGAGACACACCTCTGGCACATCATGTCTGCAGAGTAAATATGATTCCCTTCTGGTGCAATGTCAAGTCGTGAGTTGAAAAGGACACTAAATTCATTCTCTCTCTCTCTCTCTCTCTCTCTCTCTCTCTCTCTCTCTCTCTCTCTCTCTCCCTCTCTCTCTCTCTCACTCTCTCTCTCTCTCTCTCTCTCTCTCTCTCTCTCTCTCATTGTTTCAAAGTTGCCAGTAACTAAGACAAGATTTTTTGTTCAAACGTAACGTCGATAAGTGTTTATTATTATTATTATTATTATTTAAGCTTTGACGTCTGTTTTAAGGATAATGTTTGTTCACCCGTGATGTCTATAACATAGATTTTATTTGCTCACCTGTGATTTCTTTATCAGAATAAAGTTTGTACACCTATGACGTCTGCAGCAAGTGTAATGTTTATTCACCTGTGACGTCTTTAATAAGGATAATGTTTGTTCACCTGTGACGTCTGTAGTAAGGATAATGTTTGTTGACCTGTGACGTCTATAATAAGGATGATGTTTGTTCACCTGTGAGGTCTATAATAAGGATAATGTTTGTTAACATGTGACGTCTATAATAAGGGTAATGTTTATTCACCAGGGATATCTATAATGAGGATAATGTTCACCAGTAATGTCCAAGATAAGGATAATGTTTGTTCACCTGTAACGTCTATTGTAGGTATAATGTTCATCTGTGACGTCTGTTGTAAGTATAATGTTCACCTGTGACGTTTATTATAGTATAATGTTCAAATAAGTATAATGTCATCTGTGACGTCCATTATACGTATAATGTCCATCTGTGACGTCTATTATAAGTATAATGTTTACCTGCGACGTCTATTGTAAGTATGATGTTCATCTGTGATTCATATTTTGAGTATAATGTTAATCAGTGACGTCTTTTATAAGTATAATGTTCATCTGTGACGTCTATTATAAGTATAATATTCATCTGTGACATCTGATATAGGTATAATGTTTGTTGACCTGTGACATCTATAACAAGGAACATGTTTGTTCAGCTTTGACATTTACAGCAAGGATGATATTTGTTGACTAGTGACATCAGCAATAATGATAGAATCTATTCACCTGTTATGACTCCAGTACGCACAAATTTTGTTCAGCTGTGACAACTATACCGAGAATAAAATTTGTTTCTGCTTTGACAACACAGTGATGATAAAATTTGTTTACCTGTGACGTCTATAGCGAGAATAAAGTTTGTTTCTGCTGTGACAATGCAGTGATGATAAACTTTGTTCACCTGTGACGTCTATAGCGAGAATAAAATTTGTTCACCTGTAACGATATAGCGGTAATAAAATGTGTTCACCTGTGATGTCTATAGCGATAATAAAATATCGTTCACCTGTGACGTCTATAGCAAAGATAATGCTTGTTCACCCGTAACATCTACATCGAGGATAATAATTGTTCACCTGTGATGTCTCTAGCAAGTATAATGTGAGTTGACCTGTGACGTCAACAGCAAGAATTAATGTAAGTTCACCTGTGACGTCTGTAGCAAGGATAATGCTTGTTCACCTTTGACATCTACATCGAGGATAATAATTGTTTACCTGTGACATCAACATCAAGAAGTAATTATTGTTCACCTGTGACGTCTATAGCAAGTGCAACATTAGCTCACAATGACGTCAACAGCAAGAAGTAATGTTAATTCACCTGTAACATCTATAGCAAGAAATAATGTTTGTCCGCTTGTGACGCCCATAGTAAGGCAATTTGTTTGACATGCGATATGTTTGTAACAAGAACGAAATGTGTGTACATCCGACATCTACGATAAAGACATTTTTTTTCCACTCGTGATGTTTAAAGTATGGACAGAAAATGCTCCCCTGTGATGTCTAGAGCAAAGATGACAACGGTTCCCCTGTGATGTCTAGAGCAAAGATGACAACGGTTCCCCTGTGATGTCTGAGCAAGATGACAACGTCCCTGTGATGTCTAGAGCAAAGATGACAACGGTTCCCCTGTGATGTCTAGAGCAAAGATGACAACGGCTCCCCTGCGACGTCCATAGAAAGGATGTGTTGTGATGCCAGGGATAAACATAAAGAAAAAAGTTTCAACATAAATTTCATACCAGTAAATTACAACATGATTTTCATACTGGTACATTTCAACATAATTTTTATACCATTTAGTTTCAACACAATGTTCATACCAGAAATTGTCAACACAATGTGCATACCAGTAAGTTTCACGCAGCGTTCATACCAGTAAGTTTCAATATAATATTCATACCAGTAAGTTTCTACACAGTGTTCATACCAGTAAGTTTCAATGTAATATTCATACCAGTAAGTTTCTACACAGTGTTCATACCAGTAAGTTTCAATATAATATTCATACCAGTAAGTTTCTACACAGTGTTCATACCATAAGTTTCAATGTAATATTCATACCAGTAAGTTTCTACACAGTGTTCATACCAGTAAGTTCATATAATTTCATACCAGTAAGTTTCTACACAGTGTTCATACCAGTAAGTTTCTACACAGTGTTCATACCAGTAACTTTCAACACAATATCAACCAGTAAGTTTTTAATGTTCATAGCAGTATGTTTCAACCTAACTTTCATACCAGTAAGTTTCAACACAGTGTTCATACCAGTAAGTTTCAACACAATGTTTATACCAAAAATTTTCAACACCTTGCTCATACCAGTAAGTTTGAACACAGTGTTCATACCAGTACTTTTTCAACACAATGTTTATACTAGAAAGTTTCAACACAATGTTTATACCAGTACGTTTCAACACGATGTTTATACCTGTAAGTTTCAACGCAGTGCTCATACCAGTAAGTTTCAACACAATGTTTATACCTGTAAGTTTCAACGCAGTGCTCATACCAGTAAGTTTCAAACGCAGTGTTCATACCAGTAAATTTCAACAGTGTTCATACCAATACATTTCCACACAATGTTCATACCATAAATTTCAGCACAATATTCATACCAATAAGTTTCAAGAAAATGTTCATCCAGGAAGTTTCAACACAGTGTTCATACTAATGTGTGTCAACACAGTGTTCATGCTAATGTGTGTCAACACAGTGTTCATATCAGTGAAGGCGAGAGAGAGAGAGAGAGAGAGAGAGAGAGAGAGAGAGAGAGAAGAGAGAGAGAGAGAGAGTTAAAACAAAGCAGATCGTTCATAGCAAAAAAAGTTCATAATTGAGTGTGGCATTTCCCGTAGGTACAAGAAATAGGCAAATTAACGGTAGCGTTTCCCCGAGCCAATACGACTCTGGCAAAAAAAACAAGAGGCGAACTTTGGGTAGAGCTGTCTATGACATGGAGAGTATGTGTGTGTGGCGGGGCATGGTTTATGGGGTGACATCAGCAATGAAAGCGGCCTGTCACCATTGAAGCTTAATGACGTTGATCACTGCCGCTCTGTCAATGCCGCAGTTACACTGGCCCACGTGATTCCATCGACCCACCCACCCTGACATTACAC
>CM065717.1:101542386-101547386 GCA_033310375.1 Conus canariensis | reverse complement strand
GGGGAAGGGGATGAGAGAGATGGGGGAAGGGGATGAGAGAGATGGGGGAAGGGGATGAGAGAGATGGGGGAGCGGGATGAGAGAGATGGGGGAGCGGGATGAGAGAGATGGGGGAGCGGGTGAGAGAGATGGGGGAAGGGGATGAGAGAGATGGGGGAAGGGGATAAGAGAGATGGGGGAGCGGGTGAGAGAGAGGGGGAAGGGTGAGAGAGATGGGGGAAGGGGATGAGAGAGATGGGGGAGCGGGGTGAGAGAGATGGGGGAGCGGGTGAGAGAGATGGGGAGGGGTGAGAGAGATGGGGGAAGCGGGATGAGAGAGATGGGGGAGCGGGGTGAGAGAGATGGGGGAAGCGGGTGAGAGAGATGGGGAAGGGATGAGAGAGATGGGGGAAGGGGATGAGAGAGATGGGGGAGGGGATGAGAGAGATGGGGGAGAGGGGGGAGGATGGGGAGGGATGAGAGAGATGGGGAAGGGTGAAGAGATGGGGGAGAGGGTGAGGAGATGGGGAGCGGAAGGATGAGGAGAGGAGAGGGGAACGGGTGAAGAGATGGGGAAGGGGATAAAGAGATGGGGGAAGGGGATGAGAGAGATGGGGGAGCGGGATGAGAGAGATGGGGGAGGGGATGAGAGAGATGGGGGAGCGGGGTGAGAGAGATGGGGGAAGGGGATGAGAGAGATGGGGGAAGGGGATAAGAGAGATGGGGGAGCGGGGTGAGATAGACGGGGGAACGGGGTGAGAGAGATGGGGGAAGGGGATGAGAGAGATAGGGGAGCGGGGTGAGAGAGATGGGGGAACGGGGTGAGAGAGATGGGGGAACGGGGTGAGAGATGGGGAACGGGTGAGAGAGATGGGGGAACAGGATGAGAGAGATGGGGGAAGGGGAAGTGGGGTGGACGGGGGCAAGGGGCGGGGCAGAGAGGGAACGAAAAAGGAGAGAAGACAGAGGCGAAGGGGGGGGGGGGGAAGAGAGAGAGAGAGAGAGAGAGAGAGAGAGAGAGAGAGAGAGAGAGAGAGAAGAGAAGAGACTAAGAAGGGAGTGGGTGGGACAGGGCGGAAATAGGGGAGGAGGAGTGTGGGGGTGGGAAGCCGGTAAACATTTCCTTCTGTAACAGCAAACTCTCACATCCGTCATTTTTTTTAAAGAAATAATTTGTGTTATTCTTAGTGACAACTGATGGCTAGGAGAAAGAGGAAGGAACGGGAACAGTGAAATCAATGAGACAATGGAACAACACAGCAGGGGAGGGGGGGGGGGGGGGGGGGCGGAAGGGGGCACATTTGCGGAAAAAGTGGGAACAGGCCAGAAAAAATATAGATTAGGAAAGTAGGAAGAAAGGTGGAGAGAGAGAGAGAGAGAGAGAGAGGAGAGAGAGAGAGAGAGAGAGAGAGAGAGAGAGAGAGAGAAAGAGAGAGAGGAGAGAGGAAGCAAATGAAGATGAAGAGGCAACGCAAAGTTGAAAGTGCACCTCTCCTCTCCTCTCTCCATCTCCTCTGTTTGTCTGTCTGTCTGTCTCTCTGACTCTCTTCCCCCTCTGTCTGTCTGTCTGTCTGTCTGTCTTCTCGTCTTCTTCTCTCTCTCTCTCTCTCCACCTTTCTTCCTACTTTCCTAATCTATATTTTTCTGGCCTGTTCCCACTATCTATAATCATACCAATTCATAAAAAGGAGACACAAACAACCCAGACAACTAAAGAGGGGTGGCTTTAACAAACGTCATAAGTAAAATATACACAAATATTTTAAACAAAAGACTGACTAAATGGGCAGAAACCGAAGAAACAATAATAGAAGAACAAGCAGGTTTTAGGAAAGACTGTAGCACGATAGATCACATCTTTACTTTATACGCACTTGTCCAGAAGTATCTACTTCGAAATGCTAAATTATATGTAGCCTTTGTTGACTTTAGAAAAGCCTTCGATTCGGTGAACAGGAACATTCTTTGGAATATTTTGAGAAATAATGGCATTAACGGGAAAATGTATAAGGCACTTAGAGGAGTGTACGATTCTGTAGTGGCTTGCGTACGTGAAAAGGGTAAATTATCAGATTACTTTGACTGTCCGCGTGGTGTAAAGCAGGGATGTTTACTAAGCCCTCAGCTTTTCTCATTTTTCATCAACGAATTAGCGATAGAGATCAACAAACGAGGCAGACACGGTATTCAAATGATACCAGATGCTGTTGAAATTTTCCTGATGTTGTTTGCAGATGATGTTGTTTTGCTTTCTGATACAATAATTGGTTTACAAAACCAGTTGACAGCATTAAAAGGAGAAGCAGATCGATTACAATTAACTGTTAATCTAGAAAAAAACAAATATTATGATTTTTAGAATGGGGGGTCATCTTTCTAGACACGAAAAATGGTGGTACGGTAACACAGAAGTAAAAGTGACAAACAGTTATAAATACCTTGGTCTGTGTTCACAACCTAGCTCAGCCTTAATGCAGGTTTGACAGAAATGTGTAGAAAGGGAAAGAGAGGAGTGATCGAAATTCTTAGAACATTGAGAAAATTAGATTCAGTTGAACCATCGATTTCTGGAAACTTTTCGACACTCAGATAACACCCATATTAACATATATGCAGCAGAGGTGTGGGGAGTGCCGGTCAACATCGAAATAGAAAGTGTTCATACATTTGCAATCAAGCGTTTCCTAAGTGTTCCCTTACATTCTTCTAACAAAATAGTTTATGCGGAAACTGGAAGGTATCCTTTATATATACACACCTATATAAAATGTATTAAATATTGGTTGAAACTGTTAAAACTACCTTACACAAGGTTATGTAAACAGGCGTACAAAATGTTGTTACAACAGCATGAGAATGGAAAGTTTAACTGGGTATCCAATGTAAAGAAACTGTTGACTGAAAATGGGTTTGGCATTGTCTGGCTAAGCCAAGAAGTAGGAAACGATAAATTGTTTATCTCTGAATTTAAAGACAGATTGATCTGTATGTTTCAACAAAACTGGCACTCTCACATGGAAGGAAATGAAAAATATAGATGGTTTCTTTCATTTAACAGTAACCTGCAACTGAAAAGTATTTATCAGTGGTAACAGATAGATGGCACAGAAGCGCACTGGCAAGATTTCGAACAAGAACATTAGGTCTTTTTGCCAACAAAAAGTGGTTTATGCTTGATACAACAACAGTAAATACTTGTCCAGTCTCCAAAGCAAACGCCACTGAAGATGAGAGTCACTTTTTATACCATTGTGATGCTTACCGACATATTCGCGGAAACTATAGCTTGTTTCAGGTGCCTATTGTACAAAATTGCAATCTGCTTCATATATTGACACTTGAAAACGAATCGCTGATCAAATCCTTAGCAAGTTATATTGCCGAAGCTAGTAAAATCAGAAAAAAGTCAGTTCCAACCTGATTTCCTCTTGTAAACATTATTTTCTATTCAGTGCCTGATGGTCATTGATTCTGTGACAAACAATTGTAATGTTTTATGAGATGCCGTTGTTTTGTGTTTTGCTTTTGTCCAACACAACTTTAAAACGTTGGACCTTGAGTGTGCGAGTGTGTACACAGATGTCTAAAAATTTTGACTTGTTGGGTAAATTTTGTTCAGAAATTTTCCTTTATGTGGGTAATAAGTTCACGCCCCTATGTCATAACGGCTGTACAGCTATTGACACTAAAATATCATTGAGTCTCTCTCTCTCTTCTCTTCTCTCTCTCTCTCTCTCTCTCTCTCTCTCTCTCTCTCTCTCTCTCTCTCTCTCTCTCTCGTCAATATCAAAGTGACCGACCGACCGACCGACAGACAGACAGACAAACAAGCACAGACAGACAGGTAACACACACACACACACCACACACACACACACACACACGCACCACGCACACACACACACACACACACACACACACACACACACACACACACACACACACACACACACACACACGCTATCAGGATCATGCATCAGAACCATGCAGATCAATACATCCAAACCTACTTTGCCCTGTCCAACATCTTGCTTCCTCCAGTCATCAGACTCTCGCTTTATAATCGATGTAATCCATGTAATCTCTGCACAGTATCAATAAATCCATCTTACACTCGTGATGATATGAATAACTCCAATTTATGTTCGTGAACGGGTAAATCCATGTGTCCATAACCAGCTCTGGTGAATGTATCACAGTGACATTCCTGTGGAGCCAAAGTTAGAATCAATGAGCGGTTGAGTAAAAACATTGTCGGTGTATATTCACCAAGAGGCCTTAATAAAGAAAATACCGAACGGCAACGTTTATTGCATGACTGAAATGCGAATTTCTGATCGCTGTTGACTTCAATCTTCATTCGCCTTTCTTTAAGTAGCTGTTAACACATTTGTTACTAGGACCAGATTTGTTGAAAATGTAGTTAATGAGTTACTTTATGTGATACGAGAGTCCCAGGAATCCCTGATTCAGCAAAGACTTCTGCCGTTGACCTACCTCCTATATTCTCCAGTCTTACACCAAGCAGTGACTAGCATACACCGAAGTCCAGTTATCTCGATTTTGTAACCAGGAATGGGTGTTCTGTTGCTTCTTTGTTGAAATCTGTTGTCCATGAAATCTCCACGGAGCATGTTGCTGTTACTGTTAGCATTAGTGTTAGTGGACCCACGTACAGACTGCTCTTTTAAAAATTTCGTCTAATATCGCTGCATGCGTATATATGTTAAATTAAGACCCCCACTCTCTCTCTCTCTCTCTCTCTCTCTCTCTCTCTCTCTCTCTCTCTCTCTCTCTCTCTCCAGGCCTCCCTCTTTCTCTCTCTTTCCCTTTCCTCCCTCCTCCCCCCCCCCCCCCTCTCTCTCTCCTCTCTCTGTGTCTCACTCTAGGACATTCAAACAGGCATTCAATTTCACGAACACACACAGACACACACAGACAGAGAGAGAGAGAGAGAAGAGAGAGAGAAGAGAAGAGAGAGAAGACAGACAGACAGACAGACAGAGACAGGAACAAAAAGT
>CM065717.1:101532386-101537386 GCA_033310375.1 Conus canariensis | reverse complement strand
TCATTCCACTGATGTGGTCATATCATTCCACTGATGTGGTCATTCATTCCCACTGATGTGGTCATAGCATTCCACTGATGTGGTCATTCATTCCACTGATGTGGTCATTCAATACCACTGATGTGGAAATTTATCCCACTGATGTGGTCATAGCATCCCACTGATGTGGTCATCATCCCACTGATGTGGTCATTCATCCACTGATGTGGTCATTCATCCACTGATGTGGTAATTTATCCACTGATGTGGTCATGCATCCACTGATGTGGTCATTCATCCACTGATGTGGTCATTCATCCAACTGATGTGGTCATAGCATCCCACTGATGTGGTCATTCATTCCACTGATGTGGTCATTATCCCACTGATGTGGTCATAGCATCCCACTGATGTGGTCATTCAGTACCACTGATGTGGTCATTCAATACCACTGATGTGGTCATTCATTCCACTAATGTGGTAATTTATCCCACTGTTGTGGTCATAGCATCCCACTGATGTGGTCATTCAATACCACTGATGTGGTCATTCAATACCACTGATGTGGTCATTCAATACCACTGATGTGGTCATTCATCCACTGATGTGGTCATTAATACCACTGATGTGGTCATAGCATCCCACTGATGTGGTCATTCATCCACTGATGTGGTCATTCATTCCACTGATGTGGTAATTTATCCCACTGATTGTGGTCATAGATATCACTGATGTGGTCATTCAATACCACTGATGTGGTCATTCAATACCACTGATGTAGGTCATTCAATACCACTGATGTGGTCATTTATCCCCTCTGACATACACATGTAACACCGATGTATCAAAGTGTCCCCACTGAACAGTTACCGATGTGTCATAGTGTCCCCACTGATCAGTTACCGATGTGTCATAGTGTCCCCACTGAACAGTTACCGATGTGTCATAGTGTCCCCACTGAACAGTTACCGATGTGTCTAGTGTCCCCACTGAACAGTTACCGATGTGTCATAGTGTCCCCACTGAACAGTTACACAATTCTTGTGTCATCTACGTGACACCTAATCACCGTGTCACGCTTTAAACCTGTCATTATGATTCCGCACATGTTGATGTGCTGTGTAAAATGAGTGGAACGAATCGTTAGAATTCTGTCTGGTCTGACATGGCTTCCAAGTATTCTGTTCGAACTGTTAGAATGATTCTGTGCTTTTTGATGTGGTCTGACTTCTCGTTTAGTCTTTCATTAATCTCTGCAGTTTGATTTGATCTGAACAGTGTTTCGCTTCACCAGTCATTATCATCCTGTGTGTGTTGGTGTTTTCTGTGGAACGTCTCGTTTCCGTCCCCTCATTATCCATCTGTGTGTTTGTGTTTCCTGTCAGGAATGTTTGTTTCCACCATGTCATTATCATCCTGTGTGTGTTGTTGTGTTTCTGCATGGAATGTCTCGTTTCACCAGAGTCACTTATCTATCTGTGTGTTGTTGTGTTTTTCTGCTGGAACTGTCTCGTTTCACCAGTCATTATCATCCTGTGTGTGTTGGTGTTTTCTTGGAATGTCTCGTTTCACCAGTCATTATCATCCTGTGTGTTGGTGTTTTCTGTGGAATGTCTCGTTTCACCAGTCATTATCATCCTGTGTGTTTGGTGTTTTCTGTGGAATGTCTCGTTTCACCAGTCATTATCATCCTGTGTGTTGGTGTTTCCTGTGGAATGTCTCGTTTCACCAGTCATTATCATCCTGTGTGTGTTGGTGTTTTCTGTGGAGTGTCTCTCGTTTCACCAGTCATTATCATCCTGTTGTGTTGGTGTTTCTGTGGAAGTGTCTCGTTTCACCAGTCATTATCATCCTGTGTGTGTTGGTGTTTCCTGTGGAGTGTCTCGTTTCACCAGTCATTATCATCCTGTGTGTGTTGGTGTTTTCTGTGGAAGTGTCTCGTTTCACCAGTCATTATCATCCTGTGTGTGTTGGTGTTTCCTGTGGAGTGTCTCGTTTCACCAGTCATTATCATCCTGTGTGTTGGTGTTTTCTGTGGAATGTCTCGTTTCACCAGTCATTATCATCCTGTGTGTTGGTGTTTCCTGTGGAATGTCTCGCTTCACCAGTCATTATCATCCTGTGTGTTGGTGTTTCTTGTGGAATGTCTCGTTTCACCAGTCATTATCATCCTGTGTGTTGGTGTTTTCTGTGGAATGTTTCGCTTCACCAGTCATTATCATCCTGTGTGTTGGTGTTTTCTGTGGAATGTCTCGTTTCACCAGTCAATTATCATCCTGTGCGTGTTGGTGTTTTCTGTGGAATGTCTCGGTTCACCTGTCATAATTCTGTCCATTTTGATAAAGTCAAATATCGGGTCTAACCTGTCATTATAATTCTATTCATTGTGATTTTGTCTGACAAAATACGTCGTTTCACAGTCGTGCTTCTCTTCATGCTGATCGGGTCTGACAAGTGTCTCCTTTAGCCACCTGACATGTGTCCGGTTTAACATTGTAACTCTGTCCATGTTGATGGACAGCACAATGGACAGTTTGACAGACAGTTCAGTGGATGGACAGATAGCCCATTAGCATCTGACAAGCAGTAGGCAGTAAAAATGGAAACTGTAACCAACAAGACTTAGTATCAAATGTGGCGTTGTCAGCTATGTCATCGTGAAGAAATAACAATTATTAATCAAATGTAGCGTTGTCAGCTATGTCATCATGAAGAAATAACAATTATCAATCAAATGTAGCGTTGTCACCTATGTCCTCATGAAGAAATAACAATTATCAATCAGATGTAGCGTGGTCAGCTATGTCGTCATTAAGAAATAACAATTATCAATCAGATGTAGCGTTGTCACCTATGTCCTCATGAAGAAATAACAATTATCAATCAGATGTAGCGTGGTCAGCTATGTCATCATGAAGAAATAACAATTATCAATCAAATGTAGCGTTGTCACCTATGTCATCATGAAGAAATAACAATTATCAATCAGATGTAGCGTGGTCAGCTATGTCGTCATTAAGAAATAACAATTATCAATCAGATGTAGCGTGGTCAGCTATGTCGTCATTAAGAAATAACAATTACCAATTTTGGACTTTAACCGACAAGACTGAGTATCAAATGTAGCGTTGTCAGCTATGTCATCATGAAGAAATAACAATTACCAATGTTGGCACTGCCAATCATTATTTAAGACAGTAACACAGCAGCCTTTTCTGTCCACATTAAAGCCACAGTAACACCGCAGCCTTTTTTGTCCACACTATAGCCACAATAACACAGCAGCCTTTTCTGTCCACACTAAAGCCACAGTAACACAGCAGCCTTTTCTGTCCACACTAAAGCCACAGTAACACAGCAACCTTTTCTGTCCATAGTAAAGCCACAGTAACACAGCAGCCTTTCCTGTCCATAGTAAAGCCACAGTAACACAGCAGCCTTTCCTGTCCATAGTAAAGCCACAGTAACACAGCAGCCTTTTCTGTCCATAGTAAAGCCACAGTAACACAGCAGCCTTTCCTGTCCATAGTAAAGCCACAGTAACACAGCAGCCTTTCCTGTCCATAGTAAAGCCACAGTAACACAGCAGCCTTTTCTGTCCATAGTAAAGCCACAGTAACACAGCAGCCTTTTCTGTCCACACTAAAGCTGTCCATTTTCCATCCAGTCTTTCATTCACAGAGAATGATTTTCTGAATGGAGCTTCTCACTCTTCCGATTGCTCAGTTTTGTCTCTCGAAAGGTTACATGTAAACTGTCAGCAGAACAGTGGCTTTCTTTTACACATTACGTCACAGGCCGCCTGTCACAAGTCAAGCTGTGCGTCATCCAGGTGTGTAGTCTGTGTGCGTTGTGATGAATGGATGATGTTTCTTGACTGTGATACCTTTCACACACCATCTTCCTCGCTTTGATTGAAAGCTGTGTGTATGCAGACTTTAGTGTGTTCACTGAATTACCTCACATATTTTGTGATTGTTCCCCATTTCCCTACACAAAACGATGAGCACTTTCTTGAGAGATGCTGTACCAATACCATACATTACAAAGGCACCCCGCAAGTCCACGGCAACAGTGCCTTCAATCAGGCTGAGGGTCCCTCACTGCCTCCTTCAGCAGGCCTTCCATTAGCACCAGCACCAGATAGTTTTCCATCAGCTGCTCCCACACGCCGAGTGCTGTTTGTTTGGATTCTTCGGCCTCAGTGCCGCCATCATAGCGCTGACAACGCCCCTGTCGGCAGCTGACAGCGGGTCATGGCGATAGCAAGGACAGGTTGGGTAATGGTCTGCCCGATGTCTGTGTGCTGGACATAGGGAACGTTCAATTTGGGGGGAAAGGAGTGAAGGGGGTGGAGGCGATGGGGCAAGGACCAGGCTAAATGAGTTTGGGAAGAAGAGAGAGAGAGAGAGAGAGAGAGAGAGAGAGAGTGTGTGTGTGTGTGTGTTGTGTGTGTGTGTGTGTGTGTGTGGTGTGTGTGTGCGTGCGCGCGCGCGAGCAGGGAACAGCAAGCTGGCATCGTCTATTGGTGTTGAGATTTCAGATAAAGTGTTAACCTCAATTCCATCATCATCCACCTCCACTGTACCCTGCACTATCTATCCATAATCTATGTCCACCATTTGTACCCATCACCCCACCCCCACCGCTGCTGTGTTGACATTTCAGACCAGCGCTGATGGGCAGATACACCAGTTGACCACACACAACAATGACGTCACATGGACACAGTTTGTAGGAAACCGTTGGCGTCTAGGTTGTATAACCACAAACATCAGGTATATAAATGGAAGAGAGAGAGGTTGTATAGCCACAAACATCAGGCATATGAATGGAAGAGAGAGAGGTTGTATAGCCACAAACATCAGGCATATGAATGGAAGACAGATAGGTTGTATAGCCACAAACATCAGGCATTTGAATGGAGGAGAGAGTGAGGTTGTATAGCAACAAACATCAGGCATATGAATGGAAAAGAGATAGTTGTATAGCCACAAACATCTGGCATATGAACGGAAGAG
>CM065717.1:101487386-101524886 GCA_033310375.1 Conus canariensis | reverse complement strand
AAGGCTTCGTTAGTAGTTTTGATAAGATGTGATGAAGTTTCCGTTATCAGAGCAGGCTGGTCATATGAAGGCTTCATTAGTAGAGTTGATAAAATATGATGAAGTTTCCATTATCAGAGTAGGCTGGTCATATGAAGGCTTCGTTAGTAGAGTTGATAAAATATGATGAAGTTTCCATTATCAGAGTAGGCTGGTCATATGAAGGCTTCGTTAGTTGTGCTGATAAAATGTGTTAACTATGAAGGCTTTCTTAGCAGTGATAGTAAAATGGTTTCACTATAAAGCCTCATTTGCGCAGGAATTGTACAATGACTTCACCGTATAGAGGCTACAGTTGGTTCACCTAGTGAAGGCCTCATCTACAATACAATGGGTTTACCATTGAAGGCTTTACTAGTAGTGATAGTATCATCAGTTCATCATTGAAGGCATTACTATCAATGATGGTGCAGTTAGCTCATTATGAAGCCTTGATCAACAGTGACAGTACAACAGGCTCTCTGATAATACCAACAGGCTCACTGATAATACCAACAGGCTCACTGATAATACCAACAGGCTCACTGATAATACCATTGGTTTTCTACAGTGAGAGTACAACAGGTTCACTGATAATACCAACAGGCTCACTGATAATACCAACAGGCTCACTGATAATACCATTGGTTTTCTACAGTGACAGCACAACAGGTTCACTGATAATACCAACAGGCTCACTGATAATACCAACAGGCTCACTGATAATACCAACAGGCTCACTGATAATACCATTGGTTTTCTACAGTACCAGTACAACAGGCTCACTGATAATACCAACAGGCTCACTGATAATACCAACAGGTTCACTGATAATACCAACAGGCTCACTGATAATACCAACAGGCTCACTGATAATACCATTGGTTTTCTACAGTACCAGTACAACAGGCTCACTGATAATACCAACAGACTCACTGATAATACCAACAGGCTCACTGATAATACCAACAGGCTCACTGATAATACCAACAGGCTCACTGATAATACGGTTGGTTTTCTACAGTACCAGTACAACAGGCTCACTGATAATACCAACAGGCTCACTGAAATACAACAGTCACTGATATACCAACAGGCTCACTGATAATGCCATTGGTTTTCTACAGTGACAGCACAACAGGTTCACTGATAATACCAACAGGCTCACTGATAATACCAACAGGCTCACTGATAATACCATTGGTTTTCTACAGTGAGAGTACAAACAGGTTCACTGATAATACCAACAGGCTCACTGATGATACCAACAGGCTCACTGATAATACCATTGGTTTTCTACAGTGACAGTACAACAGGCTCTCTGATAATACCAACAGGCTCACTGATAATACCAACAGGCTCTCTGATAATACCATTGGTTTTCTACAGTGACAGCACAACAGGCTCACTGATAATACCAACAGGCTCACTGATAATACCAACAGGCTCACTGATAATACTAACAGGCTCACTGATAATACCACTGGTTTTCTAAGCAACACCATGGCGCAGTGGTTTGGTTTGTGAATTGCTGGCGGGGAGGCCGTGAGTTCGATTCCCATCGAAGCCATTTATTTGTGGGATTGTTCTGCCCTGACTGGCTTCTGGCCAGAGTTGAGTTTGCTATGGGCTCATCTGGGAAGGCTAGGACAACACGTCGACTTTCATCCACTTCATGGACGCATCTCTGAGGGTGTTGCTCAAATTTCCGGACCAACACCGCATATGACTGTATATCTCGGGCCTGGTTTACGCCGGGATGTACTGTGAAAGTCAGCGTAGAGTACAGCTGTCATGTAGTCTCTCATCGGAGTAGACTTCCGAAGCATCATATTTATCATCATCTTTATCCTCCTCGATCAGCATAAAAAGTCTCAAATTCTGTGGTCCCTCATGCCCTGCTTTTATTTTGCTTTCATTTTCCTGTAAGCACTGAGTGAGTGCGTGTCGAGGTGGCTGGTATCGGCAAGTTCATGGCGACAGTCGTTGTTATAATGGCGTGGTGAGCCCTCCGAAGGGAGAGAGCCGGCTCTGGAACTAAGCAAGTATCGTAGTCACTAGGATGTGGGGGGCGAGGGGAGGGGGAGGGGGGGGGGAGCTTGGCAGGCAGTGTCCTGTGTCTGTTGGATCAGAACAGCACCACTGAAAATCCACCGTAGTGGTTCGGCAGCAGTGCACTGTCTCCTTCGGTGGGTTGCTTTGTAACGACTTGACATCGCCCGCTCACTCTGTATTGCTGGCGTCGGGGCTGCAGTGTGGAAACAGGGGTGTGGTTGTGGACGTAGAGTGATGCCACTGAAGAAGCACGGAAGATTGGACAGAAAAAAAGTTCATCATAGAAGGCTTAATTAGTAGTGATAGTACAATGGGTTCATAGAAGGCTTAATTAGCAGTGATAGTACAATGGGTTCATAGAAGACTTAATTAGCAGTGATAGTGTAATGGGTTCACCATAGAAGGTTTAATTAGCAGTGATAGTCAATGGGTTCATAGAAGGCTTAATTAGCAGTGATAGTACAGTTGGTTCATAGAAGGCAAAATTAGCAGTGATAGTAAAATGGGTTCACCATAGAAGGCTTAATTAGCAGTGATAGTACAATGGTTTCATAGAAGGCTTAATTAGCAGTGATAGCACAGTGGGTTCATAGAAGGCTTAATTAGCAGTGATAGTACAGTGGGTTCACCATAGAAGGCTTAATTAGCAGTGATAGTACAATGGGTTTCATAGAAGGACTTAATTAGCAGTGACAGTAGTAACGGTTCACCATAGAAGGTTTAATTAGCAGTGATAGTGTAAATGGTTTCATAGAAGGCTTAATTAGCAGTGATAGCACAGTGGGTTCATAGAAGGCTTAATTAGCAGTGATAGTACAGTGGGTTCACCATAGAAGGCTTAATTAGCAGTGATAGTACAATGGGTTCATAGAAGACTTAATTAGCAGTGATAGTGTAATGGGTTCACCATAGAAGGTTTAATTAGCAGTGATAGTACAATGGGTTCATAGAAGGTTTGATTAGCAGTGATAGTACAGTTGGTTCATAGAAGGCAAAATTAGCAGTGATAGTAAAATGGGTTCACCATAGAAGGCTTAATTAGCAGTGATAGTACAATGGTTTCATAGAAGGCTTAATTAGCAGTGATAGTACAGTGGGTTCATAGAAGGCTTGATTAGCAGTGATAGTACAGTGGGTTCACCATAGAAGGCTTAATTAGCAGTGATAGTACAATGGTTTCATAGAAGGCTTAATTAGCAGTTATAGTACAGTGGGTTCATAGAAGGCTTAATTAGCATAGTACAGTGGGGTCATAGAGGGCTTAATTAGCAGTGCTAGTACAGTGGGGTCACCATAGAAGGATTAATTAGCAGTGATAGTACAATGGGTTCAACATAGAAGGCTTAATTAGCAGTGATAGTACAATGGGTTCACCATAGAAGGTTAATTAGCAGTGATAGTGCAATGGGTTAACCATAGAAGGCTTAATTAGCAGTGATAGTACAATGGGTTCACAGAAGGCTTAATTAGCAGTGATAGTGCAATGGGTTCATAGAAGGCTTAATTAGCAGTGATAGTGCAATGGGTTCATAGAAGATTTAATTAGCAGTGATAGTACATTGGTTTCATAGAAGACTTAATTAGCAGTGACAGTACAGTGAGTTCACCATAGAAGGCTTAATTAGCAGTGATAGTACATTGGGTTCATAGAAGACTTAATTAGCGGTGATAGTAAAATGGGTTCATAGAAGGCTTAATTAGCAGTGATAGTACAATGGGTTCACAGAAGGCTTAATTAGCAGTGATAGCACAGTGGGTTCTTTAGAAGAACTTAATTAGCAGTGATAGTACAATGGGTTCATAGAAGGATTAATTAGCAGTGATAGTACAATGGGTTCACCATAGAAGGCTTAATTAGCAGTGGTAGTGCAATGGGTTCATAGAAGGCTTAATTAGCAGTGATAGTGGAATGGGTTCACCATAGAAGGCTAAATTAGCAGTGATAGTGCAATGGGTTCACCATAGAAGGCTTAATTAGCAATGATAGTACAATGGTTTTCACCATAGAAGTCTTAATTAGTAGTGATAGTACAATGGGTTCACCATAGAAGGCATTATTTAGCAGTGATAGTACAGTTGGTTCATAGAAGCCTTTTTAGCAGTGATAGTACATTGGCTTCATAGAAGGCTTAATTAGCAGTGATAATACAATGGGTTCACCATAGAAGGCTTAATTAGCAGTGATAATGCAATTGGTTCACCATAGAAGGCTTAATTAACAGTGATAATGCAATGGGTTTACCATAGAAGGCTTAATTAGCAGTGATAGTACAATGGTTTCATAGAAGACTTAATTAGCAGTGAAAGTGTAATGGGTTCATAGAAGACTTAATTAGCAGTGATAGTACAATGGGTACATAGAAGGCTTAATTAGCAGTGATAGCACAGTGGGTTCACCATAGAAGGCTTAATTAGCAGTGGTAGTACAATAGGTTCATCGAAGGCTTAATTAGCAGTGATAGTACAGTGGGTTAACCATAGAAGGCTTAATTAGCAGTAAATGCACAATGTGTTCATAGAAGGCTTAATTAGCAGTGAGAGTGCAATGGGTTCATAGAAGGCTTAATTAGCAGTGATAGTGCAATGGGTTCACCATAGAAGGCTTAATTAGCAGTGATAGTTCATTGGGTTCACCATAGAAGGCTTAATTAGCAGTGATAGTGCAATCGGTTCATAGAAGGTTTAATTAGCAGTGATATAGTACAATGGGGTGCACCATAGAAAGCTTAATTAGTAGTGATAGTACAATGGGTTTACCGTAGAAGGCTTAATTTAGCAGTGATAGTACAGTGGGTTCACCATGGAAGGCTTGATTAGCAGTGATAGTGCAATCGGTTCACCATAGAAGGCTTAATTAGCAGTGATAGTACATCGGGTTCACCATAGAAGGCTTAATTAGCAGTGATAGTACAGTGGGTTCATCATAGAAGGTTTAATTAGCAGTGATAGTGCAATGGGTTCACCATGGAAGGCTTAATTAGCAGTGATAGTACAATGGGTTCATTAGAAGACATTAATTAGCAGTGATAGTACATTGGGTTCACCATAGAAGGCTTAATTAGCAGAATAGTACATTGGGTTCACCATAGAAGGCTTAATTAGCAGTGACAGTAAAGTGGGTTCACCATAGAAGGCTTAATTAGCAGTGATAGTGCAATGGGTTCACCATAGAAGGCTTAATGAACAGTGATAATACAGTGGGTTCACTATAGAAGGCTTAATTAGCAGTGATAGTGCAATGGGTTCACCATAGAAGGCTTAATTAGCAGTGATAGTAGATTGGGTTCACCATAGAAGACTTAATTAGCAGTGATATTACAATGGGTTCATGGAAGACTTAATTAGCAGTGATAGTGCATTGGGTTCATAGAAGACTTAATTAGCAGTGATAGTACAGTGGGGTCACCATAGAAGACTTAATTAGCAGTGGTAGTACAATGGGTTCATAGAAGGCTTAATTAGCAGTGATAGTACAGTGGGTTCACCATAGAAGGCTTAATTAGCAGTGATAGTACATTGGGTTCACCATAGAAGGCTTAATTAGCAGTGACAGTACAGTGGGTTCACCATAGAAGGCTTAATTAGCAGTGATAGTACAATGGGTTCACCATAGAAGGCTTAATTAGCAGTGCTAGTACAGTGGGTTCACCATAGAAGGCTTAATTAGCAATGATAGTACAGTGGGTTCATAGAAGGCTTAATCAGCAGTGATAGTACATTGGGTTCATTGTGAAAGCTTTGCTAATGATGTTGTGTGTGTGTGTGTGCGTGTGTGGTGGGTGTGTGTGTGTGTGTGTGTGTGGTGTGTGTGGTGTATGTGTGTGTGTGTGTGTGTGTGTGTGTGTGTGTGTGTGTGTGTGTGTGTGTGTGTTTCTGTGTGTGTGTGTGTGTGTGCAGTCCCCTCCCAGGCTTGTTTACACCCGGACAAAAACGGCGACCTGTCGTCCAGTCGAAAGCCCAAGAAACGTCGCCGACACAGGTGGGTCTTAAAAGCTGTTTGTAGTGTAGTCCCGATGTCTGTCTGTGTAGTGTAGTCCCGATGTCTGTTTGTAGTGTAGTCCCGATGTATGTCTGTTTGTAGTGTAGTCCCGATGTCTGTCTGTTTGTAGTGTAGTCCCTATGTCTGTTTGTAGTGTAGTCCTGATGTCTGTCTGTTGTGTGGTCCCGGTGTCTGTCTGTTTGTAGTGTAGACCCGATGTAGTGTAGTCCCGGTGTCTGTCTGTTTGTAGTATAGCCCTGGTGTGTGTCTGTAGTGTATTCCCGGTGTAGTGTAGTCCCGGTGTCTGTCAGTCTGTAGTGTAGTCTGGTGTGTGTAGTGTAGTCCCGATGTAGTGTAGTCCCGATGTCTGTCTGTTTGTAGTGTAGTCCTGGTGTGTGTCTGTAGTGTAGTCCCGGTGTAGTGTAGTCTCGATGTCTGTCTGTCTGTAGTGTAGTCCTGGTGTGTGTCTGTAGTGTAGTCCCGGTGTCTGTCTGTTTGTAGTGTAGTCCTGGTGTGTGCCTGTAGTGTAGTCCCGATGTAGTGTAGTCCTGGTGTCTGTCTGTTTGTAGTGTAGTCCTGGTGTGTGTCTGTAGTGTAGTCCCGGTGTCTGTCTGTTTGTAGTGTAGTCCTGGTGTGTGTCTGTAGTGTAGTCCCGATGTAGTGTAGTCCCGGTGTCTGTCTGTCTGTAGTGTAGTCTGGTGTGTGTCTGAAGCGTAGTCCCGGTGTCTGTTGAAATGCTGTCAGCTGATGATACTGCAGTCACGATGTCTGTTTCATTGCTAACTGTCAGCAGAGGTATGTCCAAGGTCAATCCTCTTGACTTTAGTCAAGCATTCGACATGTTAAGCCATTCCATCCTCTTATAGAGGTTTAAAGTCATCTCAGTTGCCATTGACGATTGTCTGTCCGCTCAACGTTCCGTTCTAGTGGTATTCGGTGAGACCTGCTTATTCACATTTTTTTCCACAACTTATCGACATTTATTTCAACACGATGTTTTGACTGTCATGAATAAGCAGATGACGCAGGGCCGTCAGAAAATGAACCACCCGATCAATGTTTTGATGTTTAATGCACCACCCGATAAATGTTTTGATGTTTGTGAACCACCCGATCAATGTTTTGATGTTTGTGAACCACCCGATCAATGTTTTAATGTTTGTGAACCACCCGATCAATGTTTTGATGTTTGTGAACCACCCGATCAATGTTTTGATGTTTAATGCACCACCCGATCAATGTTTTGATGTTTGATGAACCACCCGATCAATGTTTTGATGTTTGTGAACCACCCGATCAATGTTTTGATGTTTGATCCAGTACTGAGGTATACATTGATTGTGTTTTGTCTGGGATAAACAGCAACAAGTTCTTGCAGGACACTGAAAAAAAACAACAACCCAGAAATACTGCTGTCGAAGTGGTTAGTGTCGCGGACTCCCGGCTGGGAGGACGTGGGTTGGATTCAGAGCCATGTGGGATTTTTCTGCCCCGACCGGCTCCTACCCAGAGTTGAGTTTGCTACGGGCTGTGTTGGGAAGACTGGGACGACAGTCGAGTTCCATCCACTTAACAGATGCATCTCTGAGAGTGTTTCTCAAATTTCCTGACCAACACTACAGGTGTCTGTATCTCTCGGGTCTGGTTGACGCCGGGCTGTATCATGAAAGTAAGCGTAGAGCACTGCCCTGTCATGCAGTCTCAGACTGGAATGGAAATCCGTAGCATCATCTTCATCATCCTCATTTTCATCGATCAGCATAAAAAAAGGTCTCAGATTCTATGGCCCTTCATGCCCTGTTCTCATGGTGACCTCAGTTTTGATGTCCTCTCTGCGTCTTGGTTTGCTTCTGTCGGGGTCACCGGTATCGGCGAGTCAATGGGGGCTGTCGTGGTGGCGCCCTCCGGAGGGAGAGCTCACTTACGCCAGCTCTGCAACTAAGCAATTATTGTCGTCAGTAGGTCTTAGTAGGTGGTGTCCTGCGTATATTGGATCAGAACAGGCGCCACTGAACACCACCGAAGTGACTCGGCAGCGGTGCATTGTCACCTCCGGTGGGTTGCCTCTTGACGACTTGACATCGACGGCTCCTTGTGTATTGCCGGTGCCGAGGCTGCAGCGGGCTGGGCCGGCCAATGGCTGTCGGAATGAGTGGCGTGAGTGCACTACCACTGAGGTGGCACAGAGGATAGGACAGAACAAGAGAAGAAATACTGCTTTCAGCTAAATCAAACCGGCAGGCAGTAGGTCGGTGAACTCGGTGGTGAGAACAGCAGTTGTTAACGATTTGTGCTGTGTGCTTCACTCAGTAGTCTTGGAATTCCGTCGCATTGTCAGTCGGTCAATATCTTTTGATTGACGCAACTGCAAAGCTTGTAAATTCACTTCTCGTCTTAATTACTGTCTTTTGAAACGGTACGGTTTGAGCATAGCACAAATTTCACTGCGTGACGCATTTTGATCTAACGAAAATATTCAGATTTAATTTCAAGACTCGTTGTGTGTAAGAAAACCAAATAATATACGTGACACGTACGGAAAATGTATCACATTATGACAAATTCCATGACCAGCATATATGACTATACGCCTGCACACAGATAATATATATATATATATATATATATATATATATATATATAATATATATATATATTCAATTATAAACAAAGCTTGCTCTTATGTCTTAGATTGAAGAAATAGGGGGAGATAAGCATTCATATCTGCAGTGGTAGATCATTCTGCCAACTAACAGTATGTGCTTGAGTGGGTGAATGGGGAAAATAAAATAAATGCTTCTCAAAATGAGCCTTTAGCAAGCTTATAGTCTCCAAGTGGGAGACGATCTCCAATGGGGAGAAAACCCACTAACATATAACTCCTGGTCAGATACCGATATTTCGAAACCTGATTGTTTCTCCTCAGTGACCGCGGAAAGTGGTAATTTGACTCCTCTGCCTTTTCGGTTATTTCTTCAATCTAAGACATAAGAGCAAGCTTTGTTTATAATTGAATATTTCTTGCAGTCATTGCAACACCTAGCTGCTCTGTAAGTTGCTGGAATGGTGCTCGGTACTTATCCTTGGAATTTATTAGTTTTTTATATATATATATATATATATATATATATATATATATATATATATATATATATGCACACACATTTCTTTAAAAGCTTAAGCTTTCACCGATGTCACATTCGTAGGCTATTTAAAATAAGAAAACTATTCCTAAAACAAATCGAAAGAAAAAGAGAAGACGTGAAAACAATATTGGAGGGACGTCACTGGCTGCCTATGGATTTCCATTGTCAGTGCAAGCTGCTGATGGTGTCATTGAGGTGAAGTGTCGTGACACGCTGTGTTGTGCTGATGGTGTCATTGAGGTGAAGTGTCGTGACATGCTGTGTTGTGCTGATGGTGGCATTGAGGTGAAGTGTCGTGACATGCTGTGTTGTGCTGATGCTGGCATTGAGGTGAAGTGTTGTCGTGACATGCTGTGTTGTGGTAATGGTGGCATTGAGGTGAAGTGTTGTCGTGACATGCTATGTTGTGGTGATGATGGCATTCAGGTGAAGTGCTGTCGTGACATGCTGTGTTGTGCTGATGGTGACATGCTGTGTTGTGCTGATGGTGACATGCTGTGTTGTGCTGATGGTGACTTGCTGTGTTGTGCTGAAGGTGGCATTGAGGTGAAGTGTTGTCGTGACATGCTGTGTTGTGGTGATGGTGACATGCTGTGTTGTGCTGATGGTGACTTGCTGTGTTGTGCTGAAGGTGGCATTGAGGTGAAGTGTTGTCGTGACATGCTGTGTTGTGCTGATGGTGACATGCTGTGTTGTGCTGAGGGTGACATGCTGTGTTGTGCTGAAGGTGGCATTGAGGGAAGTGTTGTCGTGACATGCTGTGTTGTGGTGATGGTGACATGCTGTGTTGTGCTGATGGTGACATGCTGTGTTGTGCTGATGGTGGCATTGAGGTGAAGTGTTGTGACATGCTGTGTTGTGGTGATGGTGACATCTGTGTTGTGCTGAAGGTGGCATTGAGGTGAAGTGTTGTCGTGACATGCTGTGTTGTGCTGATGGTGACATGCTGTGTTGTGCTGATGGTGTCATGAGGTGAATGTTATCGGACACGTTTGTCTGAGTGGCTGAGTAAGTGTTATCGTGACATGCTGTGTTGTGCTGATGGTGGCATTGAGGTGAAGTGTTATCGTGACATGCTGTATTGTGCTGATGGTGACATGCTGTGTTGTGCTGATGGTGACATACTGTGTTGTGCTGATGGCGACATGCTGTGTTGTGCCGATGGTGACATGCTGTGTTGTGCTGGTGGTGTCATTGAGGTGAAGTATTCTCGTGACATGCTGTGTTGTGGTGAGTGACATGTGTGGATGGTGACATGCTGTGTTGTGCTGATGGTGACATGCTGTGTTGTGCTGATAGTGGCATTGAGGTGAAGTGTTGTCGTGACATGCTGTGTTGTGGTGATGGTGACATGCTGCGTTGTGGTGATTGTGACATGCTGTGTTGTGGTGATGGTGGAATTGAGGTGAATTGTTGTCGTGACATGCTGTGTTGTGGTGATGGTGACATGCTGCGTTGTGGTGATGGTGACATGCTGTGTTGTGGTGATGGTGACATGCTGTGTTGTGGTAATGGTGACATGCTGTGTTGTGGTGATGGTGACACGCTGTGTTGTGGTAATGGTGACATGCTGTGTTTTGGTAATGGTGACATGCTGTGTTGTGGTAATGGTGACATGCTGTGTTGTGGTGATTGTGACATGCTGTGTTGTGGTAATGGTGGCATTGAGGTGAAGTGTTGTCGTGACATGCCGTGTTGTGGTGATGGTGACATGCCGTGTTGTGCTGATGGTGACATGCTGTGTTGTGGTGATGGTGACATGCTGTGTTGTGGTAATGTTGACATGCTGTGTTGTGGTGATGGTGACATGCTGTGTTGTTGTGATGGTGACATGCTGTGTTGTGGTAATGGTGGCATTGAGGTGAAGTGTTGTCGTGACATGCTGTGTTGTGGTGATGGTGACATGCTGTGTTGTGGTGATTGTGACATGCTGTGTTCTGCTGATGGTGACATGCTGTGTTGTGGTGATTGTGACATGCTGTGTTGTGCTGATGGTGGCATTGAGGTGAAATGTTGTCGTGACATGCTGTGTTGTGGTGATGGTGATATGCTGTGTTGTGGTGATGGTGTCATGCTGTGTTGTGGTAATGGTGACATGCTGTGTTGTGGTGATGGTGACATGCTGTGTTGTGCTGATGGTGACATGCTGTGTTTTGCTGATGGTGACATGCTGTGTTGTGGTAATGGTGCATTGAGGTGAAGTGTTGTCGTGACGTGCTGTGTTGTGGTAATGGTGGCATTGAGGTGAAGTGTTGTCGTGACATGCTGTTTTGTGCTGATGGTGACATGCTGTGTTGTGGTGATGGTGACATGCTGTGTTGTGGTAATGGTGTCATTGAAGTGAAGAGTTGTCGTGACATGCCGTGTTGTAGTAATGGTGGCATTGAAGTGAAGTATTGTCGTGACATGCTGTGTTGTGGTGATGGTGACATGCTGTGTTGTGGTGATGGTGACATGCTGTGTTGTGCTGATTGTGGCATGCTGTGTTGTGCTGATGGCGACATGCTGTGTTGTGCTGATGGTGTCATTGAAGTGAAGAGTTGTCGTGACATGCTGTGTTGTGGTGATGGTGATATGCTGTGTTGTGCTGATGGTGGCATGCTGTGTTGTGTTGATGGTGTCATTGAAGTGAAGAGTGGTCGTGACATGCTGTGTTGTGGTGATGGTGACATGTTGCGTTGTGCTGATGGTGACATGCTGTGTTGTGCTGATGGCGACATGCTGTGTTGTGCTGATGGTGGCATTGAGGTGAAGTGTTATTGTGACATGCTGTGTTGTGGTAATGGTGACATGCTGTGTTGTGCTGATGGTGACATGCTGTGTTGTGGTGATGGTGACATGCTGTGTTGTGCTGATGGTGACATGCTGTGTTGTGCTGATGGTGACACGCTGTATTGTGCTGATGGTGGCATTGAGGTGAAGTGTTATTGTGACATGCTGTGTTGTAATTGTGGCATTTTGTGATGGGATCTGTAACCCGCCGATTTGTAAGCAGCGCCGATTTGTAAGCAGCGCCGATTTGTAAGCGCGTACAAATCGGCGCACATTGCATGACTTGTAAAACAGCCGATTTGTAAGCAGCGCCGATTTGTAGAGCGCTTACAAATCGGCGGGCTAGGCTCCCGCCGATTTGTAAGCGCTGCTTAGAAATCGGCGGGTGCTTTATAAATCGGCGGGTTAAGCCCCCGCCGTTTTGTAAAGCGTTTTACAAAACGGCGGGTACTTTATATCCTGTTTCTTTGGATTAAGACGATAAACTCTTATTACGCTTTCAGTGAATATTCCCGCAATTTTGATGACTTTCTATTTTGCTCATCAAGATGGCGGACTGACACACGTCGTTTTGAGGAGCACTCTAACGAAGAGAAAAAGACAAGTCTGCTAACTTATTTTACTACCTCCTCTTCTCTCTCTCTCTCTCTCTCTCTCCTCTCTCTCTCTCTCTCTCTCTCTCCTCTCTCTCCTCCTCTCTCTCTCTCTCTCACCCTGTTTCTCTGTCCGTTTCTCTCTGTCTGTCTGTCTGTCTGTCTGTCTGCCTATCACATTTATGTTCAATGGTCTGGAATTTGTCCGTTACAACTTGTAAAATT
The DNA here is from genome assembly GCA_033310375.1 of Conus canariensis. Lineage (NCBI taxonomy): Eukaryota > Metazoa > Mollusca > Gastropoda > Neogastropoda > Conidae > Conus > Conus canariensis. Next base: position 101,512,098 of record CM065717.1, on the reverse strand, counting down.
AAACACATTATGCTCGTTTCAAGTCCAGTTTATGTATCAAAATGGGCAACTATCCTACTGCGGCCATAACAGATAACAAAGATGTGTAATTATGAATTAACGTTGCTTTGATGCACACAATTCCAAGAGGGAGGAAGCGTATGATTTTTGGGGGTTTCATTTTCATCTGTCCACCACTAAATTTTGATTTGATTAAACATGCAAACGGCTGTTGTTTGTTTGTTTGTTTGTTTTTTATTTTTATTTTTATTTATTTATTTTTTTTTACAAATAACATTTTCAGCATCCACGAATAATTTTCCTGCATTGTCTTTTTATTGATTGTGTCTGGCAATCATATCTATTCTTTTAATGAAATATTCTGGTGAAAGTATGAAAGCTGCACACTAGTTTAACTTTTCCCTATTCTCTTGCACTATTCTCTTCACTCAATATAAGCTGAGTTACGATTTCGTTTTCATTTGAGTGTGGAAATTTGTGTTTATATTATCGACTGTAAAATGTGCTTAAAACTGCGTTTAAAAACAAACAATTCTAGTTCACCTTGTCGTTCATGTAACGTTTACAGAAATGAACAAATATGAATAAAAACATGTCAACAATGTCCTCTGCTTTCGACTTCGAAATTTGATTGTGTGAGTGAGTCAGGGCAAAAGAAATAGACTGTTTACTCAACTCCCCCCCCCCGCCTCCCCAACACACATATATGCACAGGCTTACATACACAAACTGATATACATACACATATACTCACACACACACACAACACACACACACACACACACACACACACACACACACACACACACACACACACACACACATGAACACACACATACATATAACACACACCGCATTTCAGTCCGCCGTTTTGATGAAATAGAAAGTCATCAAAATTGCGGGAATATTCACTGAAAGCGTAATAAGAGTTTATCGTTTTAATCCAAAGAAACAGGATATAAAGTGCCCGCCGTTTTGTAAAACGCTTTACAAAACGGCGGGGGCTTAACCCGCCGATTTGTAAAGCACCCGCCGATTTCTAAGCAGCGCTTACAAATCGGCGAGGGCCTAGCCCGCCGATTTGTAAGCGCTCTACAAATCGGCGCTGCTTACAAATCGGCTGTTTTACAAGTCATGCAATGTGCGCCGATTTGTAAGCGCTTACAAATCGGCGCTGCTTACAAATCGGCGGGTTACAGGATCTTTTGCCGTTATGCTTGCATTGTTGTGATGTATTGTTTATTGTGCGGTATTTTACTGTAGTGGCGTGTTGTAAGTGTTGTAGCTTTTTGTATTGTTGTGGTGTTTTGTATTGCTGTGACATGTTACACTGTTGTGACTGTTGTACTGTTGGCACGTTGTCTTGCTGTGACATATTGTATTGAGGTGACATGTTGCACTGTGTCAGGTTTTGTAAAGTTGTGGCGTTATGCCATTGTTGTGACGTGTTATACCGCTGTGATGTAATGTTAGGACGTGTACCGTTGTGGCGCTTTGTATTGTGACATAATGCTGTGACATGTTGCATTGTTGTGAGTTATTGCATTGTAGAGACGTACTGTATTGCTGTACTATATTGCATTGTTGTGAGTTTTTTTTTTTTAAACAGTAAACAAGTGGGGTATTTTTTGCTTCCATAAGAAAACCTAACACAGAGGTGTTAGGTTTTCTTATGGGAGCAAAAAATACCCCACTTGTTTACTGTTTATCGTTTACTGTTCCCTGCCTCATTTCATTTCCGATTTTTTTTTTTTTTTTTTTTTTTGTTCTTTTTCCTTTTTCTTTAAAATTGTTGTGACGTGTTGTGATATGTAATACTATTTTGACGTGTTGTAATATTGTGACGTATCGTGCTGTTATGACGTATTGATGTGACGTCTTTCAGGACCATCTTCAGCAGCTACCAGCTGGAGGAACTGGAGAAGGCCTTCAAGGACGCCCACTACCCTGACCTGTATGCCGAGAACTGCTGGCCCTCAAGATTGACCTGCCCGAAGACAGAATACAGGTACCGTGCTGCATCCACACACAGTGACAGACAGGCAGGCAGGCAGGCAGGCAGGCAGGCAAAACAGGGCACTCTTTGTTCACCGTATGTTTTGAGGGTCAGTCATATGGGGAGGCAATTGGTGCATATTTCCTTTTTATGTGTGGGGCTATGGCGTGTTTTTAAAGAAAGTTCAGAATTAGAACAGAATCTGAAATCCGAATGTGTAGGGCTACCAAAAAGCGGCTGAAAAAAGTCCAGGATGCAAATGAATTAGACCAGGAATTTTGACAGGTCTCCACAAATAAAGACAGGAAACAGACAAAAAGGTAGCGCTTAGTGGATGCACAATGATATTAGACGCAAGAGAATTTTCGACAAGTATGTCTCCTTCCGTCCTTACCAACCATAGACATCCCAAAGGCACAGAACACGATTCCCCAGGTGACAGTCAGCCTGATGAATGTCAAGGCCGGTGGGCCAAAGGGCTGCACTACAGTGCTAGTCACTCTCTGCTTCTTGTCGTTTGTCACGTGCCGGCACCAGACACATCGTCACCGTCACAGAAAGCACCACGATGTTTACAAGCACTAGACTTTCTTCTGCTCGTTTTTTTTTTTTTTCTAACCGGCTTGTCGACCTTGACATTTGAAAGTGTTTCTCTCTCTCTCTCTCTCTCTCTCTCTCTCTCTCTCTCTCTCTCTGTTTGTCTGTCTCTCTGCGTCTGTCTCTCTTTGTCTGTCTGTTTGCCTGTATGGCTGTCTCTCTGTCTCTCTTCTATCTATCTCTGTCTCTGTCTGTCTGTCTGTCTGTCTGTCTGTCTGTCTCTCTCTCTCTCTCTCTCTCTCTCTCTCTCTCTCTCTCTCTCTCACACACACCACACAACAAGGATACCAGCGATGTTATTGATCGCTGACAGCAAAGTGTTAAGGAAAAAAGAAAAGTGGTATGAACGTAATGCAATGTTTTGGTATGAACGTAATACAATGTTCTGGTATGAACGTAATGCGGTGTTCTGGTATGAACGTAATGCAGTGTTCTGGTATGAACGTAATGCAATGTTCTGGTATGAACGTAATGCAATGTTCTGGTATGAACGTAATGCAGTGTTCTGGTATGAACGTAATGCAATGTTCTGGTATGAACGTGATGCAGTGTTCTGGTATGAACGTAATACAATGTTCTGGTATGAACGTAATACAATGTTCTGGTATAAACGTAATGCAACGCTCAGGTATGAACGTAATACAATGTTCTGGTATGAACGTAATGCAGTGTTCTGGTATGAACGTAATGCAATGTTCTGTATGAACGTAGTGCAATGTTCTGGTATGAACGTAATGCAACGCTCTGGTATGAACGTAATGCAATGTTCTGGTATGAACGTAATACAATGTTCTGGTATGAACGTAATGCAACGCTCTGGTATGAACGTAGTGCAATGTTCTGGTATGAACGTAATGCAATGTTCTGGTATGATCATAATGCAATGCTCTGGTATGAACGTACTGCAGTGTTCTGGTATGAACGTAATGCAATGCTCTGGTATGAACGTAATACAATGTTCTGGTATGAACGTAATGCAGTGTTCTGGTATGAACATAATGCAGTGTTCTGGTATGACTAATCAATGTTCTGGATGAACGTAATACAATGTTCTGGTATGAACGTAATGCAGTGTTCTGGTATGAACGTAATGCAATGTTCTGGTATGAACGTAATGCAATGTTCTGGTATGAACGTAGTGCAATGTTCTGGTATGAACGTAGTGCAATGTTCTGGTATGAACGTAATGCAACGCTCTGGTATGAACGTAGTGCAATGTTCTGGTATGAACGTACTGCAATGTTATGGTATGAACGTAATGCAATGCTCTGGTATGAACGTACTGCAATGTTCTTAAATCCAACAGAGTGTGTGGTTATAGCCACTCGACAAAAGTGCACGCCTGGTTTGATTCTGTTCAGATTGTCCACCTCAGGGCGTTAGGTCAATCACGTTAGGCAACACAGACGGTCACAACTAGTCACAGACCTTCTGTTCAGTGTATCTACCTCAGGGCGTTAGGTCAATCACGTTAGGCAACACAGACGGTCACAACTAGTTACAGACCTTCAATTCCAATGGGAGACTCATAGTCACAAAACTTGCAATTTTATCTTCAGAAATTCATCCTGGTGAAATTATATACACTTCACTGACACTTATTCCCGTAAGATGGCCTATGGTGTCCTCATCAAATCTCATATTGTTTATGCGTCCACCGTGAGAGATGACTGTGCTGGTGTACATTTGAAAAGATGAGACAGCTTGCACCAGACAGCAGCTAAACCCGTGGGACGTGCTCCACGTGTCGACAGAGAGAAAAGTGAAACAGTGGCAAATGCTGCCTTTGTCTGTCCATCCTTGCTTTAAGAAAGGTGAAATCCTGTGTTAGGTCTTGAGCAACAAATTCTCTACATGCCTGTCTAAACTGTTGACAGAATCAGTCTTGAAGAACTCTAGGTCAAACCAGCCGTTATTGTTAGCAAAACCTGAAAGTTGTATCTTCAAATCATGTCTATCATTCAGAGACACCGGAAGACGTTTTAATCAGGGAGGGAGGCAGTAGAGGGGGGAGTAGGGGAGGGCACCATACTTTTTGAATAAGGTAACGTTCTCTCTCTCTCTCTCTCTCTCTCTCTCTCTCTCTCTCTCTCTCTCTCTCTCTCACACACACACACACACACACACACACACACACACACACACACACACACACACACACACAAAACGCGCGCATACACACACATACACACACACACACACTCACTCACTCACTCATTCACTCACTCACACACACACACACACACACACACGCGCGCGCGCGCGCGCACACACACACACACACACACACACACACACACACACACACACACACACACACACACACACACATTCTCGCGTGCACGCACAGCACGTTTTACCCATTCCATTCCATATACACATCCACAGCAAACCACACCAAACCTAATTCCAAACCATTATCATCACGCACGTGATACCATGATGACTGACATTGTTCGTGGTGACAGGTCACAGAATTCTGTTTCAGTCATGACTGACATTGTTCGTGGTGACAGGTCACAGAATTCTGTTTCAGTCTGCTTCTAGATAACTGTCGTCTTTCATTCTTTTAAAGGTGGAAAAAGAGGTGGATAGAGGCGCTATCTTTAAAAAGGAAGCAATATCAAAAGACCTTTTTAATGTGGAAAAATAGGAGTTAGAGGACAAAAAAAGAAAAAACAGCACTTGGTGCAGCAGTTGGAGGTAGTCTGTTGGCGCCATTCATTGCATGCCACTCCTAACACCCCCTCCCCCCAGTCCTCCATCCAACCATTCCCGCATTACAATGGCGGCAGCACGGCCAGATGGTCAATGTCCTTCAGGTCCCTGGTCAATCTAGTCATTGTCCACGGTGACTATGTTAACTGCTTTATGGAAATAACGTGACAGTGGGCCATCAGTTAGTTTGTACCATATCTCCTGTCACGTCCAATAGGTCATGCAGGGAGTTAACTTTTCTTGTCACTGTTTACAGCCATCAGTTCATTTGTACCATATCTCCCATAACGTCCAATAGGTCATGCTAGGAGTAAATTTTCTTGTTACTGTTTACAAGTGAGATTCTGGACAACGCTGGCCACCTCTAGCAGTCTCTGAGGGGGGGGGATGTTGTATCTCCTGTTGATTTGTTATCCTCTACCAGATGATGAGACCAGACGGTGTCGTCACATTTAAAATGTTACATATTAAGGTGAGGTTGTAGACATGATGTTTATACAGAAGAGCAACCACAGAGTGAAAAGAGTTTCTTTAAATCAAACTGGTCTATATTGTTGGCTTTTAAACTCTAGAATTTTAGAGTACTCTGGAAGAAATCGTCCTAGTGTTTACTTCAGCAATCTTTCCCAGTATGAAATGAACTGCGTTCTGTCATTGTTCCAATACTTTCTCATTCCCAGAATGGAAGAGTCACCCAGAGATCATCAGCAAGAGTGGCATGAGACCAGACATAGTAGTCCACTCTAAGTCAACCAAGCAGCTGATCATGATCGAGCTCACGGTGCCATATGAGAACAGAATGGAGGCAGCTCAAATCTACAAGACTGAAAAGTATGCTGATCTGGCAAACAGCCTGAGGAGAGAAGGCTATCAGGTCAAAGTCCTCACTGCAGAAATTGGAGCTAGGGGGTTTGTAGGAACGTCTGCATACAGCCTCATGAAACAGCTCTCAGTTGCAGGGAAGGAAAAAACCAGAGCCCTGAAAGCAATGGCAGAAGCGGCAGAGAGGTGTTCAAGCTGGTCAAGGAACAAAAGTGAACTTCATAAGGCTTAATTTCCCTACAAATATCAGGTGTCCCTGTGGCTCAGTGGTTAAAGCGCGAGTCATTAAGTGGAAAATGAGCATGTCCAGAGGGTCATGGGTTCGAATCCCAGCCATGGCTCGTCCCAAGATGGGAAAAAAAGGGGCAGCAGAGGGACATCCGGAGTCATGAACCGGGTGTGGCCCAACCCCCCTAGAGTGTCAGGAGATAAGGGCCGAAACACTTGCTTGAAGGGGGCTTCTCTTCTGAGGACTCTCTGCTGCCACGCTCTCCACGAGTTTCTTTCTACTGATGCATGGGTAAACCATTGACTTCCGGGAATAGGCCGGAGGACGTCCGGAAAGACCGGAGGACACTGGGAAAGACCAGAACCAAGGGCTCTGTGGGCTGGCTCCCCACTTTGCCTTAAACATGTGGCTACTAAAAATAAAAGGAAAAGATGCTCCCAGGATTCACCGAAAGGGGGAGAGAATGATGAATCCATCGGTGCTCAACCAATCATGACTGCAAATCCCAAACGGACTATGAACATGGACCAAATGGAATATCCATGTGTCTGTGGAAAGCGTTTCGTTACCACCCGTGGCATGAAGATCCACAGAACAAAGATGGGATGTGTGAAGACTCATCTGAATGAGCAGCAGCGCACTGCATCAGCAGATAAGACGTCGGAAGACCAAGGCCAGGATTTAAACCACAGTGCCAAGGACATCCACGCTGTTGGTTCGGATGAGGAATTTGCACAGGCCCTCGATGCCAGGCGCCTGAAACTCAACCTGCCACGAGCAAACGAAACTGAAGATTGGGAGAAACTGGATGCAAAAATCGTCCAAAGACTCGATGCACTGATAGGGAAAAGCACCCTGGAACACAAACTAGCCACATATGGGGACATTGTGTATGCCACATGTAGAGACGCCTATGGAGCAAAACTACCCAAAGAGAAAACACCTCCAAAGAAATCCAGACGCCAAGAAAAGATGGACAAGATCAGGGTCCAAAAGAAAAACCTCAAGATGCAAATGAAGACCGCACTGCCAGCTGAAAAACAAGGCTTGGAAAAACTGTGGAAAGACCTGAAAGAAAAGCACAGTGCCCTCAGCAAAGCGGAATCTGCGAGGAAGAGGAAGAGCAAAAAGAAGAAGACACAAGAGCGCTTCTTCAGAGACCCCTTCCAGTTTGCCAGAACACTGTTTGAGCAGCCAAAATCTGGGACCCTAAGTGTGGACAAAGGAGTTCTTGAGCAGCATCTGAGGAAAACATACTCTGACCCACAGAGCAAAGCACCACTCGACATTCAAGGTCTGGTGTGGCCAACCAACCCTGAGGAACAGTTCAATGGCAAGCCTCCAACGTTGGCGGAAATCAAGAAGGTGGTCGACAAAGCCAGAGCCAAATCATCACCAGGGCCAAACGGAATACCTTACCAGCTTTACAAGAAATGTCCCAAGGTGCTGGAGTGGCTCCACAGGCTGCTGCGATCGGCTTGGAGAAACCAGAAGATCAGCGGCCAGTGGATGACGGCAGATGGTGTGTACATCCCCAAAGAGCAAAACTCAAGTGACATTAGCCAGTTCAGGCCAATATCACTACTGAACGTCGAAGGGAAAATCTTCTTCTCTGTCATGGCAGCAAGGCTGACCAAGTACATGATGGAAAACAAGTACTTGGATGTGTCAGTCCAGAAAGGTGGCATCCCAGGCGTGGCGGGCTGTGTAGAACACGCCACAATGATCTGGGACGCAATCCAAAAAGCAAAAACAGAAAAGAGAGACCTGGACGTAGTGTGGCTTGATCTGGCAAACGCATATGGATCTGTGCCCCATGAGATGATACAGTTGGCTCTTGAGATGTACCATGTGCCAAAGAACATCCGCGACATGCTCAAGAAGTACTTCAATGGCTTCTCAATGCGGTTCTCTACCAAGGAGTACACAACAGACTGGATCAACTTGGAAGTGGGTATTGCAATGGGCTGTGCAATTTCCCCAATACTGTTCGTGCTGGCAATGGAACTCATCTTGAAAGCAGCAACAAACAACGCGAGACAAACAGACCTTGGCGATGGATACAAGATGCCTCCTCTCAAGGCCTTCATGGATGACACTACAGTGATTTCATCCAGAGAAGACGAGACACGTCATGTGCTGGAGAGGCTGGACGACATAGTTGCCTCATCCAGAATGAAGTTCAAGCCAAAGAAATCACGGAGTCTCTCACTGAGGAAAGGAAAAGTGGCCGGATCTGTGGTCTTCAGTGTTGCCAACCAGGCCATTCCAACAGTCACAGAAGAACCAGTCAAGAGCCTTGGAAGATGGTATGATGATACGCTGAAAGACACACAAAGAGCAAAAGAAACCAAGCAGATGGCGGAGGAAGGCTTGGAGACCATTGACCAGTGTGGGCTCCCTGGCAAATACAAGGTCTGGTGTCTGCAGTTCATGCTGATACCAAAGCTGCTATGGCCTCTGATGATATACGACATCTGCACCAGCATAGTGGAGGCAATGGAAGCCAAAATCAACAAGTTCACAAGGAAATGGCTTGGTGTCCCACCCTGTCTGACTGACATAGCGCTGTACTGTCGCCAAGCAAAGCTGAAACTACCCCTGAAATCCATCCTGGAGGAATACAAAGCAGGGAAGATCAGACTTCAAAGCATGCTGGAGGACTCAGGAAACAAGGTGATAGAAGCAATTAAGCCCCAGCTGAAGACAGGCAGAAAATGGAAAGTTCAAGAGGCGATGGATTCTGCAAAAGAAAGTCTCAAGATCAGAGAAATAACAGGACACACACAGACCAACAGACAAGGACTGGGGGTGACCAAAACTGAATGGTGGTCAAAGGCCAAAGGAAAAGCCAAAAGAGACATGATGATTCAGGAGATGAGAAAAGAAGAAGACCAAAAAGACTCCAAAAAGCAGTCCAGCAGAGCCAGCAAGGGCAATGGACAACGTGGGAGAATGCACTCCAAAGAAGTCTCACTTGGAATGACATTTGGCACATGGCCCCTCTCAGGATCAGCTTCATTCTCAGATCTGCATATGACCTTCTGCCCTCAAATGCAAACCTGGTGAAGTGGGGGAAAACAGACGATCCTGCATGCCCCCTCTGCCATGAAAAACAAACAGTGGAGCATGTCCTAAGCTCATGTAAAGTAGCCCTGGCTCAAGGAAGGTACACATGGAGGCACAACCAAGTGCTCAAAGAAATTGTACAAGTAGTCTGGGCTAGTACCAACACCACAAAAGGGAAAATCAGGACTCCAAAAGCACCCGCAACATTCTTCACGGCAGGAGGCAGCAAATCATGGCCAAGAACAACAGTGCCACTCGAAACATGCAGGCAGAGTCTGCTGGACGGGGCAGATGACTGGGAGTGCACTGCAGACCTCCCAGAATGGAAGAGTCACCCAGAGATCATCAGCAAGAGTGGCATGAGACCAGACATAGTAGTCCACTCTAAGTCAACCAAGCAGCTGATCATGATCGAGCTCACGGTGCCATATGAGAACAGAATGGAGGCAGCTCAAATCTACAAGACTGAAAAGTATGCTGATCTGGCAAACAGCCTGAGGAGAGAAGGCTATCAGGTCAAAGTCCTCACTGCAGAAATTGGAGCTAGGGGGTTTGTAGGAACGTCTGCATACAGCCTCATGAAACAGCTCTCAGTTGCAGGGAAGGAAAAAACCAGAGCCCTGAAAGCAATGGCAGAAGCGGCAGAGAGGTGTTCAAGCTGGATCTGGTCAAGGAGGAACAAAAGTGAACTTCATAAGGCTTAATTTCCCTACAAATATCAGGTGTCCCTGTGGCTCAGTGGTTAAAGCGCGAGTCATTAAGTGGAAAATGAGCATGTCCAGAGGGTCATGGGTTCGAATCCCAGCCATGGCTCGTCCCAAGATGGGAAAAAAAGGGGCAGCAGAGGGACATCCGGAGTCATGAACCGGGTGTGGCCCAACCCCCCTAGAGTGTCAGGAGATAAGGGCCGAAACACTTGCTTGAAGGGGGCTTCTCTTCTGAGGACTCTCTGCTGCCACGCTCTCCACGAGTTTCTTTCTACTCATTTCCTACCAGCAGTTGGGAACTGTTGTTTACCTGTGTGAAGAACTGGGCGTTGGCGATTTGGAAGCAAACCTTCCACTTATCTGGCAAATCACGGGCTCTCCATTTTGTTATGAAGCTTGATGTCTGGCAAATCACGGGCTCTCCATTCTGTTGTGAAGCTTGATGTCTGGCAAATCACGGGCTCTCCATTTTGTTGTGAAGCTTGATGTCTGGCAAATCACGGGCTCTCCATTTTGTTATGAAGCTTGATGTCTGGCAAATCACGGGGCTCTCCATTTTGTTGTGAACCTTGATATCATCTGGTACTGTATCTGTATGTGTACACCTTAACGTTATCAAGATACACACACACACACACACACACAACACACACACACACACACACACACACACACATATATATATATATATATATATATATATATATATATATATATATGTGCGTTATTGTCACCAGTATATCTTTGTATCACACAGTATGCCTTAGTTTCGTCAGCATACATTAACTCACGGCGAGAAGGACTATAACTGGAAAATCATCCATGAATGCAAAGACCAAGACAGGGTGAGCCATGTACAAATGCAAAGACCAAGACAGGGTGAGCCATGTACAAAGGGGTGGAATTCAGTGGAAGGACCTGTCACACAGTGGTGATGGCAGACACTGATATAAACACCTGTCACACAGTGGTGATGGCAGACACTGATATAAACTGTCACACTGATGGCAGACACTGATATAAACTGTCACACGATGGTGATGTAGACACTGATATAAACTGTCACACAATGGTGATGGCAGACACTGATATAAACACCTGTCACACAGTCGTGATGGCAGACACTGATATAAACTGTCATACAATGGTGATGGCAGACACTGATATAAACTGTCACACAATGGTGATGGTAGACACTGATATAAACTCCTGTCACACAATGGTGATGGCAGACACTGATATAAACTCCTGTCACACAATGGTGATGGCAGACACTGATATAAACTGTCATACAATGGTGATGGCAGACACTGACATAAACTATCATACAATGGTGATGGCAGACACTGATATAAACTCCTGTCACACAATGGTGATGGCAGACACTGATATAAACTGTCATACAGTGGTGATGGCACACACTGATATAAACTGTCACACAGTGGTGATGGCAGACACTGATATAAACTGTCATACAATGGTGTTGGCAGACACTGATATAAACTGTCACACAGTGGTGATGGCAGACACTGATATAAACTGTCACACAATGGTAATGGTAGACACTGATACAAACTGTCACACAATGGTGATGGCAGACACTGATATAATCTGTCACACAGTGGTGATGGTAGACACGGATATAAACTGTCACACAGTGGTGATGGTAGACACGGATATAAACTGCCACACAATGGTGATGGCAGACACTGATGTAAACTGTCACACAGTGGTGATGGCAGATACTGATATAAACTGTCACACAATGGTGATGGCAGACACTGATATAAACTGTCACGCAGTGCTGATGCCAGATACTGATATAAACTCCTGTGACACAATGGTGATGGCAGATACTGATATAAACTGTCACACAATGGTGATGGCAGACACTGATATAGACTCCTGTCACGCAATGGTGATGGCAGACACTGATATAAACTGTCACACAGTGGTGATGACAGACACTGATATAAACTGTCACACAATGGTGATGACAGACACTGATATAAACTGTCACACAGTGGTGATGGCAGACACTGACATAAACTGTCACACAGTGTTGATGGCAGACACTGATATAAACTGTCACACAATGGTGATGGCAGACTCTGATATAAACTGTCACACAATGGTGATGGCAGACACTGATATAAACTGTCACACAATGGTGATGACAGATACTGATATAAACTGTCACACAATGGTGATGGCAGACACTGATATAAACTGTCACACAATGGTGATGGCAGACACTGATATAAACTCCTGTCACACAATGGTGATGGCAGACACTGATATAAACTCCTGTCACAAAATGGTGATGGCAGACACTGATATAAACTGTCACACAGTGGTGATGGCACACACTGATATTAACTCCTGTCACACAGTGGTGATGGCAGACACTGACATAAACTGTCACACAATGGTGATGGCAGACACTGATATAAACTGTCACACAGTGGTGATGGTAGACACTGATATAATCTCCTGTCACACAGTGGTGATGGCAGACACTAATATAATCTCCTGTCACACAATGGTGATGGCAGACACTGATGTAAACCGTCTCACAATGGTGATGGTAGGCACTGATATAAACTGTCACACAATGGTGATGGCAGACACTGATATAAACTGTCACACAGTGGTGATGGTAGACACTGATATAAACTGTCACACAATGGTGCTGACAGATACTGATATAAACTGTCACACAATGGTGATGGCAGACACTGATATAAACTGTCACACAATGGTGATGGCAGACACTGATATAAACTCCTGTCACACAATGGTGATGGCAGACACTGATATAAACTCCTGTCACAAAATGGTGATGGCAGACACTGATATAAACTGTCACACAGTGGTGATGGCAGACACTGACATAAACTGTCACACAATGGTGATGGCAGACACTGATATAAACTGTCACACAGTGGTGATGGCAGACACTGTTATAATCTCCTGTCACACAGTGGTGATGGCAGACACTGATATAATCTCCTGTCACACAATGGTGATGGCAGACACTGATGTAAACTGTCTCACAATGGTGATGGTAGGCAGTGATATAAACTGTCACACAATGGTGATGGCAGACACTGATATAAACTGTCACACAATGGTAATGGCAGACACTGATATAAACTGTCGTACAATGGTGATGGCAGACACTGATATAAACTGTCACACAATGGTGATGGCAGACACTGATATAAACTCCTGTCACACAGTGGTGATGGCAGACACTGATATAAACTGTCACACAATGGTGATGGCAGACACTGATATAAACTGTCACACAATGGTGATGGCAGACACTGATATAAACTGTCACACAATGGTGATTGCAGACACTGACATAAACTGTCACACAGTGGTGATGACAGACACTGATATAAACTATCACACAATGGTGATGGCAGACACTGATATAAACTCTTGTCACACAATGGTGATGGCAGACAGTGATATAAACTCCTGTCACACAATGGTGATGGCAGACACTGATATAAACTCCTGTCACACAATGGTGATGGCAGACACTGATATAAACTGTCACACAATGGTGATGGCAGACACTGACATAAACTCCACTACCTTGCGGAACGTCACTTTGGCGTATTTGCTCCTACCCCGTTTCTACCAAAGAGTCAAGACCTTGATCGACACTGCTTCGTCACCTGTTCTGTCGGTATCAGCAGTGTCAACAGCATGAAATCAGAAGCTTTGGTCTTGTCAGTGCATCTCCATGTACATGGTGTCCACGTCTTCACCGTCAGTTGAAACTTCTCCACAGGTAAGCAAGTTTACAGTGCAAGGTCTTCGTGGTAAAACGCCATGTAGTGGGTTCAACAACAATTCTCACTGTTTGACCAACCTGTCAGGAACAACAGATTCCAAGGGTCGGTTAACGCGACTTGTCAGGCAGGCCGTTATGCAGGGCGTGGACTGCTTTGGTCTCTTCTTCCAAAGGGGAGATGTCTGGTGGAGCTTCTTTCCGTGCCGTCAGCAGCTAGAAGCAGATGTTGCCGATCCCTCAACTTGTAGATTGAGTGATTCTCCCAGCCCCCCCTCCCCCCCCCCCCCCCCATCCCACCACATTGAGATATAACGTCTATGATCCTAATGACCGGTCTTCTCTCTCTCTCTCTCTTTCTCTCTCTCTCTCTCTGTTTCTTTCTGTCTATCTGTCTCTCTGTGTCTCTCTGATTGTCTTATCTCCCTTTTGCAATGAAACAGCGCCCTCTTGGCTCACTTCCCACAGAGGCGGACAGGCCACACACCATCAATCAATGCGCAAAGGCCTTGCTGTAGGAGTGGAGTACTCATAGACAGGCGCAATGAGGCCAAGGCCTTGCTGCAGGAGTGGAATACTCATAGACAGGCGCAATGAGGCCAAGGCCTTGCTGCAGGAGTGGAGTACTCATAGACAGGCGCAATGAGGCCAAGGCCTTGCTGTAGGAGTGGAGTACTCATAGACAGGCGCAATGAGGCCAAGGCCTTGCTGTAGGAGTGGAGTACTCATAGACAGGCGCAATGAGATTGCTGTGAGCATTTTGATTGTGTCTGAGAGTTGATTCTCTTCATTTTCTTTCATACGGCCATCACAGTACAAGCCAGGTGGTTCCAAGCAGACAGATGAAAATCAAAGGAGCGGGACTATTTAGGGGCTTCCACCAGGCGTAAAGATAGGGTCACGGGTGAGTGCGAAGACCTGAAATGGGACGTCAAATAAGGGGAAGTATTTGAAGACTGTGATGTTATCGATGCAAATCCCCTAAAACAGGGGAAATAATTAGTGGGGAGTTGTTCTTTTGATCAATAATCAGTTCAACATTAAATGCCAGCTGAAAATTATGGTAGGCCTCAAAATGCTGACATGAACTATACAGCGATTTAATGCCAGACCCCAACTGCACTGAATGCAGGAGTGTTTCCTTTTCTTTCTGTCAGTGGGTCGTCTAATCAGAGGTGGGGGTGAGGGGATGGTGGTGGTTATGTTGGGGGAGGTGAGGTGATGGTAGTGGTCGTTATGTTGGAGGAGGGGAGGGAGTGTGAGATGACAATGGGGAGCGGTTCTGTGAAGCAGGGTGTTTTTCGTGTGTTGGTTGTTGGATTTCATCGTTGGAATGTCTGCTTTTCTCCCTTTATGCTTTTTTTCTGTTCTGTGCTATTCTTTTTCAACATTATTTTCCCCACTTTTGATTAATCGATGTTTCAACCAGTCACTAAGTTAATGAATGATCCAAGCTTCTGTCAACCAGTTGCCTCATTCATAACCTAGTCAACGTTCTAACGAATCATCTCATTCATCGATAAGCCGCTGTGCATCATTTCAACCAATCACCTCAATCGTCAATAACAATACAATGTTTCAGCCGATCAACGCATTCATCAACCCACTTCAACGAATCCGTTCATTCATCAATAACCTATACAATATTTCAACCAGTCATCTCATTCATCGATGACCTGAGCAATACTTAAACGAATCGTCTCATTTATCAATAACCTATACAATATTTCAACCAGTCATCTCATTAATCGATGACCCAAACAATACTTGAACGAATCGTCTCATTTGTCAATAACCTATACAATATTTCAACTAGTCATCTTCTCCATCGATAACCCAAACAATACTTGAACGAATCGTCTCATTTATCAATAACCTATACTATATTTCAACCAGTCGTCTCATTCATCGATAACCCAAACAATACTTGAACGAATCGTCTCATTTATCAATAACATATACAATATTGCAACACGGTCTGCTTACACAATGTCCGCATTGGTAATGATTCTATATTGAATAGAAAAACATTGAAAACTAATCACAAGAGACTGTCATTTCCAGACATGTGTAATGTATAAAGCGCGTTCTCTCTCTCTCTCTCTCTCTCTCTCTCTCTCTCTCTCTCTCTCTCTCTCTTATATATATATATATATAATATATATATATATATATATATATATAGTTTTCAGAAAACCCTGTTATATGTCTGACTCCGCACCTAGCAGTAGAAGGGGCAGGGATAGTTCCATGTAGGAATATAATGATAACAAGTAAAGAAGTCCACATGCCCGTGCCTGTTTCTTCTACTTTATTTTATTTTCAAATTTTCTGCTTTTCAGCCTTCATCAGGAATCTGCACATTCGAAAAACAATAAGCTATCACACCATTGGCGCTCCCATCCATTTTACACTTTTACATTTCTATTGTTCCTTCCACACACCCATACACAGTCAAGTATGCACCACCCAGCAAACCACACACATTCACACACATACACACATTCACACACACACACACACACACCCACACACACACACACACACCCACACACACACACACACACTCACACACACTCACACACACACACACACACACACACACACACACACACACACACACACACATACACACACATACACACGCACACACGCACACACACACACACACAACATCTAAACACATATATATATATATATATATATATAATATATATTAATATATATATATAATATAATAAAAGCAAGTTAAAATCAAGCTTCTAAAAACATCTACAAATTTGTTTCACGCTGTGCGGTCGTCAGGATGTGATGAGCTTGTGTTGCCAGTGCCACGTATATATATAGCTAGCTGGTTTGCTGTTGTTGTTTGTTTTTTTTTCCCGTGCTACATGTGTTTCTCAGGTGTTGGTTTTTTTCGCTGATAGGAACTTCCATCTGTGTCTGCAATTGTTAACCATTTCTGTTCTAACATTTAGAGTTGCCAACTGTGGTTTACATAGTATAACGTATTTCTCTGTTAGGCATAGATTGCATTTTTTTGAAATTGTTGTATGGTGCTGCTCTTTTTAAAATTTTCCAAGATATGTTGTAGTGTATGTTTTTATCTTTAAGTTTCCAAATGTATTTACTCAATTCTGTTTAGTTTTTGTATCTTTCTTTGTTGAATGATTGTTTATGGTTTGCATATCTAGTTTTGAATTGGTTTTCCGTGATACCTACATATGTTTCTTTTGCGTTCTCTGATGTTACAGTGGCTTGGTACACAATGTTGTTATAAAGGCATTTGTTGCTTAGGGGGCACTGTTCTTTTTTGGTACAGTTACAAGATTTCCTTTCGTTACCCTCCTTTTTTTCTGTGCTGCTTTTCATTTTGTTTGCTGAATCGATGGCATTTTTAAGGTTCGGCATACATGAATATGATAATTTGATGTTGTTTTTGTTGAATATCTTAAATAATTTATGGTCTTTTGGGAAAGATGATGTCAAGATTTTAAAGAATTCTTTCCCTACATTTGTTTTAACTCTTGCATCATATGGGGGATTGTACCATATGATATTCCTTTTCCTGTTCTTTCTGCATCTTTTTGTATCATTGTCTGGATCGTATCGTAGTTTGTAATTGTAGCCACTTTTATGTAACGCCTCTTGGTATTCAGCTGTAGCATTGTTGAATACTGTTTCGTTACATGACAAATTGGATAGTCTTTTATTTATGCTTTTGGATATTGTTTTCAGTATGGAGGGTGGGTGATTGCTTTTGATGTTTACATAAACAGGCGTGTCATTTGGTTTCTTGTATGGTTTATATGTGTGTTGGTTGAGGTCTAACGTTATGTCTAAATAGTTCACTATCTTTTTGTTTGCTTCCATTGTGATTTTTAAGTTTTGGTTGTGGAAAATTTTACACAATTCTTTTTTCTTATTTTCAATATTTCTAGGGTTGTCATTCAGAGCGGCAAGGCCGTCATCCCTGTACAGTCCAGTTTGTTTTCCAAGTTTTTTTTAAATATTGGATAACATGAATAGTCCGACAAGTTCGCAAGTTTCGGCACCCAAAAGCATAAATAAAAGACTATCCAATTTGTCATGTAACGAAACAGTATTCAACAATGCTACAGCTGAATACCAAGAGGCGTTACATAAAAGTGGCTACAATTACAAACTACGATACGATCCAGACAATGATACAAAAAGATGCAGAAAGAACAGGAAAAGGAATATCATATGGTACAATCCCCCATATGATGCAAGAGTTAAAACAAATGTAGGGAAAGAATTCTTTAAAATCTTGACATCATCTTTCCCAAAAGACCATAAATTATTTAAGATATTCAACAAAAACAACATCAAATTATCATATTCATGTATGCCGAACCTTAAAAATGCCATCGATTCAGCAAACAAAATGAAAAGCAGCACAGAAAAAAAGGAGGGTAACGAAAGGAAATCTTGTAACTGTACCAAAAAAGAACAGTGCCCCCTAAGCAACAAATGCCTTTATAACAACATTGTGTACCAAGCCACTGTAACATCAGAGAACGCAAAAGAAACATATGTAGGTATCACGGAAAACCAATTCAAAACTAGATATGCAAACCATAAACAATCATTCAACAAAGAAAGATACAAAAACCAAACAGAATTGAGTAAATACATTTGGAAACTTAAAGATAAAAACATACACTACAACATATCTTGGAAAATTTTAAAAAGAGCAGCACCATACAACAACATTTCAAAAAAATGCAATCTATGCCTAACAGAGAAATACGTTATACTATGTAAACCACAGTTGGCAACTCTAAATGTTAGAACAGAAATGGTTAACAATTGCAGACACAGATGGAAGTTCCTATCAGCGAAAAAAACCAACACCTGAGAAACACATGTAGCACGGGAAAAAAAAACAAACAACAACAGCAAACCAGCTAGCTATATATATACGTGGCACTGGCAACACAAGCTCATCACATCCTGACGACCGCACAGCGTGAAACAAATTTGTAGATGTTTTTAGAAGCTTGATTTTAACTTGCTTTTAATATAACAAATGTCGCTTCCACTGTGGTTGAGCACTGTTTTTAAGATTGCGCTGATCCTCAGTACCATTCTATATATATATATATATATATATATATATATATATATATATATATATATATATATATGTGCGTGTGCTTGGGTTATTGAACAGCAGAGCTGACCACTCAGACTGTTCCATATCTTTTGATCTCCCTTGCATCCTTGAATGGATCCTCAAGCATAGGCTCAAAGATTGTCCCCTACATTTATACTGTTTGCATAATGCTTTTAGTTTTTCAGCAACTTTTTTCCTCTCCACACTTTCGTTTTGTTCCATTTACTACCCTCCGCTGGCTGCTTTGGGGGTGCTGTTGGATTCTTTTTTGAACCCTTGGTGGTGAGAACACCACAGAATTATGGACTGTGGTATGTCTCTATTTGACACCAAGAGCGCAGACACAATCAGCCGTGTCTCCCTGATGAATCCGATACAGCGGACGAAAGGCCTAGGATCAGGCAACACAAATAGATCTGCCTTCGAAGGGGGTACGATGGTTCCCTCAGGCAGCTAGTGAAGGGTTTCTCATATTATAATATATTCCCCTCATCTTCAAATTTTTTTTTTTTTTAACTTCAAATCTTTGCCAAGTCATTACTCTAATGACAGAAGAATTGTTAGCCTGCACTTGTTTTCTCCCACTACTTAATTGTTCAGCATTATAATGTTTGGTCAATCAGTGGGAGATTGCATCTCTTAGGAGATCCAAGTAAAGGTTGTTCTGTACAGTTCTTAGCCACTCACAATGCTTGGGTTATTGAACAGCAGAGCTGACCACTCAGACTGTTCCATATCTTTTGATCTCCCTTGCATCCTTGAATGGATCCTCAAGCATAGGCTCAAAGATTGTCCCCTACATTTATACTGTTTGCATAATGCTTTTAGTTTTTCAGCAACTTTTTTCCTCTCCACACTTTCGTTTTGTTCCATTTACTACCCTCCGCTGGCTGCTTTGGGGGTGCTGTTGGATTCTTTTTTGAACCCTTGGTGGTGAGAACACCACAGAATTATGGACTGTGGTATGTCTCTATTTGACACCAAGAGCGCAGACACAATCAGCCGTGTCTCCCTGATGAATCCGATCCAGCGGACGAAAGGCCTAGGAGCAGGCAGCACAAATAGATCTGCCTTCGAAGGGGGGTACGATGGTTCCCTCAGGCAGCTAGTGAAGGGTTTCTCATATTATAATATATTCCCCTCATCTTCAATTTTTTTTTTTTTTTTTTTTTTTTTTTAACTTCAAATCTTTGCCAAGTCATTATCTAATGACAGAAGAATTGTTAGCCTGCACTTGTTTTCTCCCACTACTTAATTGTTCAGCATTGTTGAGCACCTTCAGATTTTTTAAGGACTTTTTTTATATTGTTCATAATACACACACCCCACACACACACATTCACGTACACACACACACACACACACACACTCACACACATACGTACACACACACTAAATAGCATACAAGGCAAATCTTACATGCACACACACTCACTACATCACTCATACCCCACTGCATCCACCACACCCACACCCACACCCACTCCACCCATCATACACACCCCACCGCCCAGTATATCTACATAGCACAAAGTGATTTTGATTCTACAACATTGCTAAAACCAACCAACTAAAAACTATATGCCTACTATCAAAAAACTATCTCATGTGCACACACACACACACACACACACACACACACACACACACACACACACAATGACATCATGATAAAGTGTTATACATCAAGATTTTTCTGACTCTGTGTGTGTGTGGTGGGGGGGGGGGGGGGGGGGGGGGGGGGGAGAGTGTGTATGTGTGCACATGAGATAGTTTTTTGATAGTAGGCATATAGTTTTTAGTTGGTTGGTTTTAGCAATGTTGTAGAATCAAAATCACTTTGTGCTATGTAGATATACTGGGCGGTGGGGTGTGTATGATGGGTGGAGTGGGTGTGGGTGTGGGTGTGGTGGATGCAGTGGGGTATGAGTGATGTAGTGAGTGTGTGTGCATGTAAGATTTGCCTTGTATGCTATTTAGTGTGTGAGTGTGTATGTGTGTATTTGTGTGTGTACGTGAATGTGTGTGTGTGTGTGTGTGTGTGTGTGTTGTTGTTGTTGTTGTTGTTGTTGTTGTTTTGTTTTACGTCTTTCCACATTACGTGATATTAGACGAAAAAAAAAAAAGGGGGGAGGGGGAGGAGGGGTAAAAAAGGTTAACACAATGAGGTAAAAGAATTAACTTACCTACAGCTATAACACAAAAGTAGAAAATCCACTTAATCAAAGATTGAAAAAAAAAAAAAAAAACAAAAAAAAACAACAACAACAACAACAACAACAACAACAAAGCACACACAAAAAAACCCGAAACATGTAACTCTTCTGTCTCATCTCACCACTGACTGTTATATATTATAAATATTTGCCAATTGGACTTTCAGCTAAGTGCAAAAAGAAAAGATACGTTTCACTTGCTGACAGTGACAGGAAAACATTTTGACTAGGCTGTACAGACGTATTTGGAATGAATGTTTTCATTAAGTTACACAAAAGAATGTGATCAGTTGATATGCTATGACCACATATACAATGTATATTTTTGACATGCTTTGTTTTAAAACAATCCAATTTCCATCTACAGATCGAGGAATTTATCTGTCGTCTACGATAAATGTTTTGCTCGTACTTACTTAACATTTCATGAATACTTCCCATTTCATGATGTAAACCAAAACACCCAGTTTCTCTTTCTGTCAAATGAAAATTAGAAAATTGTACTTTTTCTGCCAAAGTATAGCACTCTTGCATTGACATAGAGAAGTTAAAAAAATGCGAATCTGTGTGTGTGTGTGTGTGTGTGTGTGTGTGTGTGTGTGTGTGTGTGTGTGTGTGTGTG
The DNA here is from genome assembly GCA_033310375.1 of Conus canariensis. Taxonomy (NCBI): domain Eukaryota; kingdom Metazoa; phylum Mollusca; class Gastropoda; order Neogastropoda; family Conidae; genus Conus; species Conus canariensis. The sequence continues at coordinate 101,490,174 of CM065717.1, read as the reverse complement.
TGTGAATGTGTGTATGTGTGTGAATGTGTGTGTGTGTGTGGTTTGCTGGGTGGTGCATACCTGACTGTGTATGTGTGTGTGGAAGGAACAATAGAAATGTAAAAATATAAAAAGTGTAAAATGGATGGGAGCGCCAATGGTGTGATAGCTTATTGTTTTCGAATGTGCAGATTCCTGATGAAGGCTGAAAAGCCGAAAATTTGAAAATGAAATAAAGTGGAAGAAACAGGCACGGGCATGTGGATTTCTTTACTTGTTATATATATATATATATATCGATGACGGAAATAATGCTCGCCAATTTCAGAAATACTAAGCCTGAATCTAGTCAATATATATATATATATATATATATATATATATATATATATATATATTGACTAGATTCAGGCTTAGTATTTCTGAAATTGGCGAGCATTATTTCCGTCATCGATCTGACAGCGATGCCGATCTGATTTGCCCACTGTGCAGAAAGGCTACAGAAAATGAAGTGCATGTTGGGCCGTCTTGCCGTGTCTGGCACAAAGTAAGAGCTCAGTATACACCAAATTTCATAATTCCCAGGTCAGTTTAGATTCGCACTTCTTTGGGCATGTACGCAGGAGCAAACTGGTAGAAATTTGTCAATATATTCATTTAAAGCATTCAAGTAGCGCTAATTTCTTCTATTGTAAAATACTTTTCTGAATGAATGCTATAATGAATGCTATAATGAATGCTATTTATGTTTGCGAGAACGTGGGTGCTAGGACGATTGAAATTAACTTGCAGCCCCTTCATTAGGGGCATGGCCTGAAAAGAAAAAAGAATAAATCATCTTGAGTCTCTCTCTCTCTCTCTCTCTCTCTCTCTCTCTCTCTCTCTCTCTCTCTCTGTGGGTGTGTGTGTGTGTGTGTGTGTGTGTGTGTGTGTGTGGTGTGTGTGTGTGTGTGTGTGTGTGTGTGAAGTGCAGTCTATCTCTTTTGCTGGTCATTCAAATCCACAGTTTTTGTCTGATCTCTAACCTTGACCTGCTGCCTCATTCGCATACCCGAAACATCAAGAGCGAATCACTTTGGAGCCAGACAGTGGCACTGGAAGCAGGGGAAAAATCAAGAGCGAATGAATCACTTTGGAGCCAGACAGTGGCACTGGAAGCAGGACAAAGCGAAACGATGTCAGCCAGTGAAAACACGCCTTGCCGCTGGCGTTGATTTGGGTTACAAACACCCTACTTGTTGTCAGCCGGAATACCCACGGTTAGAAGAGCGTAAGACTGAAAAGCGAAAGGTCCGTAGTTCCATCCGGGGTTTCCACTTTTTTCCCCTTTCCTTTTTCTTCTTTTTCTTTCTTCTTGTTATTTCTTCTTGTTCTTGTTCTTGTTATTGTCGTTGTTTTTGTTGTTGTTGTTATTGTTCTTCTTCTTCTTCTTCTTCTTCTTCTTCTCTTTACTTTTTTCTTTTAGGAATTGGGGCGGTCTAGGCGGAAGGGGTGGAGGAGTGGGAGGGAAGGGGTGGAGGAGTGGGAGGGAAGGGTGGAGGAGTGGGAGGGAGGGCTGGAGGAGTGGGAGGGAAGGGTGGAGGAGTGGGAGGGAAGGGGTGGAGGAGTGGGAGGGAAGGGGTGGAGGAGTGGGAGGGAAGGGTGGAGGAATGGGAGGGAAGGGGTGGAGGAGTGGGAGGGAAGGGTGGAGGAGTGGGAGGGAAGGGTGGAGGAATGGGAGGGAAGGGGTGGAGGAGTGGGAGGGAAGGGGTGGAGGAGTGGGAGGGAAGGGGTGGAGGAGTGGGAGGGAAGGGTGGAGGAATGGGAGGGAAGGGGTGGAGGAGTGGGAGGGAAGGGTGGAGGAGTGGGAGGGAAGGGTGGAGGAGTGGGAGGGAAGGGGTGGAGGAGTGGGAGGGAAGGGGTGGAGGAGTGGGGGGAAGGGGTGGAGGAGTGGGAGGGAAGGGGTGGAGGAGTGGGAGGGAAGGGTGGAGGAATGGGAGGGAAGGGGTGGAGGAGTGGGAGGGAAGGGTGGAGGAGTGGGAGGGAAGGGTGGAGGAATGGGAGGGAAGGGGTGGAGGAGTGGGAGGGAAGGGGTGGAGGAGTGGGTGGGAAGGGTGGAGGAGTGGGGGGAAGGGGTGGAGGAGTGGGAGGGAAGGGGTGGAGGAGTGGGAGGGAAGGGGTGGAGGAGTGGGTGGGAAGGGTGGAGGAGTGGGGGGAAGGGGTGGAGGGAGTGGGAGGGAAGGGGTGGAGGAGTGGGAGGGAAGGGGTGGAGGAGTGGGAGGGAAGGGTGGAGGAATGGGAGGGAAGGGTGGAGGAGTGGGAGGGAAGGGTGGAGGAGTGGAGGGAAGGGTGGAGGTGTGGGAGGGAAGGGTGGAGGAATGGGAGGGAAGGGTGGAGGAGTGGGAGGGAAGGGATGGAGGAGTGGGAGGGAAGGGGTGGAGGAGTGGGAGGGAAGGGTGGAGGTGTGGGAGGGAAGGGTGGAGGAATGGGAGGGAAGGGGTGGAGGAATGGGAGGGAAGGGTGGAGGAGTGGGAGGGAAGGGGTGGAGGAATGGGAGGGAAGGGTGGAGGTGTGGGAGGGAAGGGGTGGAGGAATGGGAGGGAGGGAAGGTGGGAGTGGGAGGGAAGGGTGGAGGGTGGGAGGGAAGGGTGGAGGAATGGGAGGGAAGGGGTAAAGGAATGGGAGGGAAGGGTGGAGGAGTGGGAGGGAAGGGGAGGAGGTGGGAGGGAAGGGTGGAGGTGTGGGAGGGAAGGGTGGAGGTGTGGGAGGGAAGGGTGGAGGAATGGGAGGGAAGGGGTGGAGGATGGGAGGGAAGGGTGGAGGAATGGGA
>CM065717.1:101454886-101482386 GCA_033310375.1 Conus canariensis | reverse complement strand
CAAAAGTGTCTTATCCGCATTACTCTCCCTTGCCCCGACGACCTCCAATGGGCGCGGTTTAAAAAGGGGCGGAGTTGATCCACACTGTGACAGGCTGTCCGTCAAGTTCAAGTACACGCGCGAAAGCTCCGCCCACAGGGAGAATGACGGCAATATTGATCCGGACTGGTTGGAAATCGCTAGCTTCTCTTGCATGGCAAACACACACAGAGAGAGAGAGAGAGAGAGAGAGAGGGAGGGTGGGTAGGGGTGGGGAGGATGGCATTGGGGGGCGAGCAGTGAGACAGAGGCAGGACAGGGAGGCGGGCGCGTGGTGTGATGGTGATTAGCGAGATCGGCGCTGTCCGTCAGGCTGAACGTACCGTGCCGTCAGTTTAGCGCCGCTCCCAAGACACGCTGTACCAGCCTGCCTATCGGCCACCTCATCGCTGCATCTTACTCACCTCATCGTCCAAATCGTCCTCATGATCCACACTCAATGCAGACATTCGCCTCATCACCCATACCATCGCCCACATCATCACCCATATCATCGTGGGAGTCTTCGTCATGGTGGTTATTCATCACTAAGCACAATTTCCACTGAGAAGTGCCGATTTCCCGCGGTCTCCACTCTCTGTCATTGACAGTTCACATTGATAGTTCACACCGCGCTCCCACTGACGGTATTCTGACACTCAGGACGCAAGGAAGGCATTTAGATAAACTCAGCCACCCATATAGTTGTTTCTAATAACTAAACAAACTCATACGCAAATAGTAATTTTCCTTTTAAGTTTAGAACGAAAAGGTAAGCTCCTAAGTGTATTTCAAACTGCCTGAAAACACACACACACACACACACACACACACACACACACACACACACACACACACAAACTCACGCGCGCGCGCGCGCCGCACGCACGCACACACACACACACACACACACACACACACACACACACACACACACACACACAAAACGCGCACACACACACACACACACACTCACACACACCCTAATGTAATCACCCAAGTCTACTTCAAATTCTCTGCAACAAGCAAACAAACGTTATCACCCAAGTATATTTCAAATTGCCTAAAATAACTATACAAACTAATGTAATCACCCAACCTCATTTCAAATTGCCTGTAATAACTAAACAACTAATGTAATCACCCAACCTCATTTCAAATTGCCTGTAATAACTAAACAACTAATGTAACCACTCAAGTGTATTTCCCATTGCCATGCGAACTCATGTAATCACAAAATTTATTTATATTAAGCGACCTGTAATAACAAACTAATATAACCATCCCAGTTCATTTCACTATGCAAACTAATTAATCACCCAAGTGCCTTTCAGATTGCCTATGGTAACCATACAAACTAATGTAATCACTCAAGCGTAGTTCAAACTGCCTGTAATTACCAAACTAAAACACAGACAACCAAAGTCACCCGGCGTATTTCGCATCTGCCTATAAAATCACCAAACTCAAAGACACATAGAATCAGCCTGGAATGTTTGCAGTTTGTCAATAATGACCAGTTGAACAATCTGAAATACAGACAAAAACAGCATCTACATTGATTTCTATCAACAGCATACCGTAGGATCCCGAAAAACTGAAAGATTCTCCCCCAGAGTGTTTCCAAATTGGCTATACACCAACACACTGAAACACAAACATAGGCACCCTGATGTGTTGAAGTTGTCTTTATAACCAGACAAACTGAAACACGTATATAGACACTCCCATGTGTTTCAAGTTGGCTAGAATAACCAAACTAAAACACACACGTAGCCCTCCTTCCCCCTCCCTCCTGTGCACTTTCAGATTGCCTACAGTAACCAACGTGAAACACAAACCCCTCAGTGTATTTTCAAATTGCCTACAATAACCAGAAAAACTCAAACACAGTCCTCTCAATATATTTTTAGATTGCCGACATTTACTACACAAACTAAATCACAAACATAAACTCCTCAGCGTATTTTCAAATTACCTACAATGGCCAGAAAATCTCAAACACAATCTCCTCAATACATTCAAAGATTGCCGACATTTACCAGACAAACTGAAACGCAAACTCCTCAGTGTATTTTCATGTTGCCTACTATAACCAGACAAACTAAAACACAAACATAAACTCCACAGTGTATTTTCAATTTGATCAAACCAACAGAGTGACGTACAGACCAACATCATTACATTGCTAAGGCTCAAACAGCCTAGAACATTTTATCAGGAAAGGCTTGAGAGAGGAGTAGTAGTAGTAGTAGTAGTAGTAGTAGTAGTAGTAGTAATCGCAGTAGTAGTAGTAATAGTAGCAGTAGTAGAAGTGGTAGTAACGGAAAATGCGAACAAAATTTAATGAGAAAAATATTGGAATAATGAAAAGAGGGATCTTGAAAGAAAAAGAGAGAAAGAAATAAAGAGAGCAAAAGAAAAAAAAAGGGCGGAGGAGAGGGGTTGCGGAGGAGGGGTATGGGTCGAGGGTGGGGAAGGGGGGGGGGGGGGCGGAGTGTAACTATTTGACCCTTCGGTGAAAGCCCTTTGTTACGCCTGTGATCCACGGTGTCTTCTGGGTGAGACAGTCCATCAGACCGGGCCTGGCTGTGTCTCAGAGATACACCAACTGTAACTCCGTGGTATGGGGGAACAGGTTCATCCTGTGTCATCTGAGACCTACCAACTCTAACTCTGTGGCTTGTTGACGTCATAGGGAAAACATCTCAATCCGTCCTGCGTTAATCAGAGTTCTCCCAGCTCTGCTGATTCTATGGTATTCTGACGTCATAGGGAAAACATCTTAATCCGTCCTGTGTTGATCAGAGATCTCCCAGCTCTACTGATTCTGTGGTATTCTGACGTCATAGGGAGAACATCTCAATCCGTCCTGTGTTGATCATAGATCTGCCAGCTCTACTGATTCTGTGGTATTCTGACGTCATAGGGAGAACATCTCAATCCGTCCTGCGTTAATCAGAGATCTCCCAGCTCTACTGATTCTGTGGTATTCTGACGTCATAGGGAGAACATCACCTTACAGCAAGGGTACTAGGGTCCACCTAGGTTCTAGCTAGCTCCAGCTTGGACAAGCTGGATCTAGCCAGAACCTAGGTGGGCCCTAGGTGGGCCCTAGGACCATTGCTGTCTGGGTCTCAATCCGTCCTGCGTTAATCAGAGTTCTCCCAGCTCTGCTGATTCTATGGTATTCTGACGTCATTGGGAGAACATATCAATCCGTCCTGTGTTAATCAGAGATCTCCCTGCTCAACTGATTCTGTGCTATTCTGACAGCATGGGCAGAACATCTCAGTCCGCCCTGTGTTAATCAGAGATCTCCCAGCTCTGCTGATTCTGTGGTATTCTGACGTCATGGGGAGAACATCTCCATGGTCCTGTGTTAATCAGAGATCTCCCAGCTCTGCTGATTCTATGGCATTCTGGCACTACGGGGAACGTGATGTCCTTACAGACAGCGAAGTCCAGAACAGGCGAACGCGAAGACAGCGCTGTAAAGAAGCCTTCTCCGTCACGTCAGTGCTGACAATGGATGAGGATTGTGTACAACAATTCCTGGCATCTTCAACGCCATGCCAGTCCCAGCGGAATAACAAACTGTCACAGGGAACTATCCACCCTGGCGCAGTGGTTAGAGTCGCGGAATGCCGACCGGGAGGTCATGGGTTCGATTCCCATCCGAACCATTCCTGTTTTGTGGGATTTTTCGACCGATGATCGGCTTGCAGCCAAAGTGGGGGCTCATCTGGAACACAGGGACCACACAGTCCAGTTTTGCCCACGCAGTGGAGGCGTCTTCCAGAGTGTTGATCAAATTTCCCGACCAGCATTGTTGGTAGATCTGTTTGCCCCAGGATATGTGATGAAAGCAAGCGTAGAGTTCAGCCGTCACACAGTCTCAGACCGGAATGGACCTCTAAAGCATCATCTTCATCGTCTTTACCACCATCAATCAGCATAAAAAGTCTCAAATTATCATTATTATCATCATTATTACTATCCCCCACTTCTCCTCCTCCTCCTCCTCATTATTATTATTATCATCATCATTATTATCATTACTAGTAGTAGTAGTAGTAGTATCACTGTTATTGTTATTATTATTATCATTATTGTTAATACATTTATAAGCAATGCCCTAAGCGTTTACAAGGAACAAGAACACAAATGAAATTACAAGTCAAAGAAATCAGAAGAACAAACAACACACAATACACACCTCGCTGTCACACGCTTCCGCCACATCCACACGTACCCCCACCCAGCCTCACCCTCATCCACACCTACCCCACCCAGCCTGGCCTTCATCCACACGTACCCCACCCAGCCTCGCCCTCATCCACACGTACCCCCACCCAGCCTGGCCCTCATCCCCACCTACCCCACCCAGCCTGGCCCTCATCCACACGTACCGCCACCCTGCCTTGCCCTCATCCACAACACCCCCACCCAGCCTGGCCATCATCCACACGTACCCCCACCCAGCCTGGCCCTCATCCACACGTACCCCCACCCACCCTGGCCCTCATCCACACGCACCCCCACCCAGCCTTGCCCTCATCCACACGTACCCCCACCCAGCCTTGCCCTCATCCACACGTACCCCCATCCAGCCTGGCCCTCATCCACACGTACCCCCACCCAGCCTTGCCCTCATCCACACGTACCCCCACCCAGCCTTGCCCTCATCCACACGTACCCCCACCCAGCCTTGCCCTCATCCACACGTACCCACCCAGCCTCGCCCTCATCCACACGTACCGCCACCCAGCCTGGCCCTCATCCACACGTACCCCCACCCACCCTGGCCCTCATCCACAACACCCCCACCCAGTTCACCCTCATCCACACGTACCCCCACCCAGCCTCGCCCTCATCCACACGTACCCCCACCCAGCCTCGCCCTCTCATACTCTCTCTACACCAGTTCTCAAACAGAAGTCATTACTGTTAGATGAATAAACACGGGCATCCAAACACACTTAATAGTCCTGAAAACAGAACCGGCACATAGCTATATATCCATCAGATGGGAAAAGAAAAGTTTGATTTGATAGAGGGCAGAGAGGAAGAGTCTCGGAGTTGATGTGGGAGATGGTTCCCGATAAAAGGGACCTGACAGGCAAAGGCACGTGGAGCAACTGTTTTCATACCAACAAAGCAAAGGAACGTGGAGCAACTGTCTTCATAGGAACAAAGCAAAGGAACGTGGAGCAACTGTCTTCATACCAACAAAGCAAAGGAACGTGGAGCAACTGTCTTCATACCAACAAAGCAAAGGAACGTGGAGCAACTGTCTTTATACCAACAAAACAAAGGAACGTGGAGCAACTGTCTTCATAGGAACAAAGCAAAGGAAAGTGGAGCAACTGTCTTCATACAAACAAAGCAAAGGAACGTGGAGCAACTGTCTTCATAGGAACAAAGCAAAGGAACGTGGAGCAACTGTCTTCATAGGAACAAAGCAAAGGAACGTGGAGCAACTGTCTTCATACCAACAAAGCAAAAGAACTTGGAGCAACTGTCTTCATACCAACAAAGGGAATGTGGGAGAGACGAGTGTCAGAAGAACGGCGTTCACCAGATGCGGTACGGAGGTGCAATAGATCAATTACAATTTGAGGATAGGAGGTTCGAAAATTTATAGCAGGGAGATACCAGCTTTGTAGGATATATTGAGCTAAACTGGCAGCCAGCGAGAACGCAAGGATGGGGAAACATGCTGAGGTGTTGATGAGGGGAATTAGGCGGCCAGCATGAGTTGGGACTTTCTAATATTTCATGATGAGGCAACATGGGAAGCCAGGCTGATGAGCATTACAGTCATCCAGACAACACCATAGAAACATCCAGACAACACCATAGAAACACGCAGACAGTACCATAGAAACATCCAGACAACACAATAGAAAACACGCAGACAACACCATAGAAACACGCAGACAACACCATAGAAACATCCAGACAACACAATAGAAACATCCAGACAACACAATAGAAACACGCAGACAAGACTTATGGTGCATCCCAAATCTATCAACACCATCCGCAGCCAGCTGGTCGCCCCCAAGGACAAAACTGACAAACTGGACAAGTCTGGAGCGATCTACCAAATAGACTGTCGTGACTGTGAAGAGAACTATGTTGGGGAAATTGAGAGAAACCTTTGAAAACGCTTGACAGAACACAAAAGAGAATCATCACCAGTAGGCGCCCACCTACACGCCCAGCAACATCAGTTCGATTAAGACATCAGCGTTCTCGACCGTGACAACAGATGGTTTCAGCGTGGGGTGAAGGAGGCTATACATATTGCCGCCAACAACCCTACTCTCAACTGGGACCGGGGTAGACACACCTTGCCATCGGTGTACAACACCCTCATTGTTCAGTCACATGACCAGGGTTCGACCCGTGGTCGTGTGCACTGAATGCCAGTTCGCCCAGTAGCAACACCACCGCTGAAGAAGATGGATGGAGGTCTGTCGAAAGCTCCAAGTAAGTGCTATTCCTAGCTGAGTGACCTGTCTAAATCCGGTAGTCGTTAAGACTTAAGGTGGCGCCTTCTGAAAAGGTGATGGGTGGAAGTAACGCGGCAGAGCTGAAGACATCCAATCTAAACATTAGCAATATATTGAAAAGAAAAAGTCTGATCCTGTGTCACCCCATGGTTACAAGCAGAAGAAGGAGAGATCGATGAGTCAGTGAGGTCAAGAGATGACGGAGGAGAGGGAGGAATCCAATACTTTGGTGGACAGAGCAACGTTATTCAGTTATACCTTGGAAATTCTGTGGCCCTTCATGTCCAGCTCTCGTGGTGACCTGGGCTTTGATTTCCTCTCCACGTTTGTGTCCTTGATGAGGTCGTGTGGAAGTCATCAGTATCGGCAAGGTCATGGGGACTCGCTGGCTCCGCGACTTAGCAATTGTTAGGGTCAGGAGGGGCTTAATGGAGGTGTCCTGCATGTGTTGGATCACAACAGGCACCACTGAACTCTTAGCAATTATTATGGTCAGGAGGGGCTAAATAGAGGTGTCCTGCATAGGCTGGATCACAACAGGCACCACTGAACTCCACCCGAGTGACTGGGCAGCGGCCCGTGTCTCCTATGGTGACGACTGGACACTGACTCTACCCGTTGGGGGCCGGGGTTGCGGAGGGACAAGGCGGGCAGCCGGAAGGAATGGCCTGGGGATGATGGTGGTGGAGCTGCACCAATGCTGAAACAGAAAGAAAATAAAACTCATTGAACGAAACAGTCCGAATGGAACAATTGAATACTAACAACAATGATAATCATCATCATAATAATAGTAACAATAATGATAGTAATAATAATGATGATAATGGTTGTGTGTGTGTGTGTGTGTGTGTGTGTGTGTGTGTGTGTGTGTGTGTGAAAGCAAAAGATTTCTCTCTCTCTCTCTCTCTCTCTCTCTCTCTCTCTCTCTCTCTGGCACGTATGGCTTAACCAAGGTGTCAGAGATATGAACAGTTCTGTTCGTACCTTTAAAGAAAGACTAATTGACTGTATGTGGCAAGATTGGAATTTTCATGTTGAAAATAGTGACAGGTTTAGTTTCTATAGATCATTCATTGATGTGCATTCTGTGCCAACGTATATGTCAATGACCATGGACAGGCACTTGAAGTTTGTGATGACAAAATTTAGAGTTGGTGTTCCTGATATTCTTGTTCATCACTGCCGTTATAGACAAGTAAATGCCTCTGATCTGTTGTGTCCATTATGTCGACAGATAAGAGAAAAGATTATTTCCCCCAAATGTCATACAAGACCATGCTTATTCAAACTTATTTTGTTCATGTCATCTGCAAATGAAAACACTGTAAAACAGTTTGCAGTATTTTTATTCAAAGCTTTCAAACGGCGAAGCACCTGTGCATTGTAATCATTATTATTAGTTGGTAAAGCGACTTTGTTATGTTTCATGTATATCCCCCTAATGAGGGGCCAAGGCCTGTAAGAATAAAACATCTGAATCTGAATCTCTCTCTTTCAAAATATATCTGAGCAGCGCTTGCAGTTTTTTGCGGACTGAGAGATTTGCCGGCTATTCTCACTGTGTTGTCGTGTTCACGTGCTTCACTGTCCTCCGTGTCCACCACAGCAGACAAGATGCACGTGCCGAACAGACCATTGAAGAAAGCGCGGTTATGGAATTCAGAGGAAGCGCGGTTTATTGCCGGTAATGCACGATCATATTGGAATACCAACGTGTGCGTTTTTATTATGCAGTCCGAGGGCACGCGAATGACCGGTGCGCGTTTAGCTTTGGTCCCAGATGACAAAGGGAACAGCCGCGCTCATCACAGACATAGATGGTTGAGTTTTACGTCCCCACAGCATGGCTGTCAGGGGCAGGTTTTGTCCTACAGCATGTCGCACGGAGAGTTACGTCCCCACAGCATGGCTATTAGGGGCAGGTGCACGGAGAGTTACGTCCCCAAAGCATGGCTATTAGAGGCAGGTTTTGTACTGCAGCAAGGTGCACGGAGAGTCAGTTGTCTGGCGGACTTGGAAGGTGGCAGGCTTAGTGAGGTCTGTGTCTGAGTTAGGAAGGAGGCACCCAGGGAAGTCGGTTCCTTCGGACAGGAGCCCGGGTCCAGTTGTACATTTGTAGGTAGTCGGTGATTCTGTCGTCAGTCGTTCCAGACGGGTGTCTGGATGATGATGGTGTCTTGCCTTGTTGCCCTCCCTCCAAGGACGTCTTCAGCACTGCCGGGCGGCTGTCTTCAGCACCACCAGGCGGCCGTCTTCAGCACTACCGGGTGGCCGTCTTCAGCACCACCGGGCGGCCGTCTTCATGCCGAGTGGCGACGTCCTGTGCCATGTGCGGCCGACTCAGGAAACAGGCAGGACAGCAGTCACCAAGCCGCTGTGAAGATCCACGTCCACTCTGCGCTCGTCAGGGACTTTCCTACCAGAGAATGGCAGAATGGCAGCGCCTCGTCGCCGAACTGCCCCCAGCCTCATGAGCCGTCCCCCGGCAACACAGACAGGACCCGTCGTCACTGCTGATGTGAGGAAGGTGGTCTGTGCCGCCCTACGCCTGTCTGCCACCTAGGCGCCTTCCGCTGGTAATGCGGCACCTCCCAGAGGGCGCCCAGACCTCTTGCCCTGAGTGACACAGACAGCACACAGAGAGCACACAGACCTCCTGCCCTGAGTGACACAGACAGCACACAGACCTCCTGCCCTGAGTGACACAGACAGCACACAGACCTCCTGCCCTGAGTGACACAGACATCACACAGACCTCCTGCCCTGAGTGACACAGACAGCACACAGACAGCACACAGACCTCCTGTCCTGAGTGACACAGACAGCACACAGACCCTCCTGCCCTCAGTGACACAGACAGCACACAGAGTACCAGACCTCCTGCCCTGAGTGACACAGACATCACACAGACCTCCTGCCCTGAGTGACACAGACATCACACAGACCTCCTGCCCTGAGTGACACAGACAACACACAGACAGCACACAGACCTCCTGCCCTGAGTGACACAGACAGCACACAGACCTCCTGCCCTGAGTGACACAGACATCACACAGACCTCCTGCCCTCAGTGACACAGACAGCACACAGACCTCCTGCCCTGAGTGACACAGACAACACACAGACATCACACAGACCTCCTGTCCTGAGTAACACAGACAGCACACAGACCTCCTGCCCTGAGTGACACAGACAGCACACAGACCTCCTGCCCTGAGTGACACAGACATCACACAGACCTCCTGCCCTGAGTGACACAGACAGCACACAGACCTCCTGCCCTGAGTGACACAGACAGCACACAGAGTACCAGACCTCCTGCCCTGAGTGACACAGACAGCACACAGACCTCCTGCCCTGAGTGACACAGACATCACACAGACCTCCTGCCCTGAGTGACACAGACAACACACAGACAGCACACAGACCTCCTGCCCTGAGTGACACAGACAGCACACAGACCTCCTGCCCTGAGTGACACAGACAGCACACAGACAGCACACAGACCTCCTGCCCTGAGTGACACAGACAGCACACAGACGACGTTAGAGCAGGGGGCAGCTGGTGGTGTCAATGACCCGCATGTCTCTCCTCACCCCCACCCCACCCGCGCCCCCCCCCTCCCCCCTCCCCCTCAATCATCCCACCCCTACGACCTTCCCGACCCGGGACTGAACGACTTTGTTTGGGAGCTCAACGCAGCTTTCCCTTGTGACGTCTCCATCCAAGGTAGCAAGGTACTGTGACGTCACCATCGCTCTCGTTGTTCGTGACGTCGGCTCAGTCGTGAAGCGCGTGCGTGAGTTTCACGCCTGGCTGACAGTTAAATCCGGGCTCCAATGACTGGAGGCGCCGCCCGCCGGTGACCTCTGACCTTCATTAGCATGCAGCAGCAGGCCACAGTGGCGCGCGTGCCCGGCAATCGTTCGGTAATTAGGTTTTGGGGGGGGGGGGGGGGGGGGGGGGGGGAGGAGGACTTTGCTTCTCATGGCGGATCAGTGAGTTATCTCCCGTACCCTAGGTCTGGTCGCCATGACACTTCCCCCTCCATCCTCCTTCCCGCCCCTTCCACCCTCCTTTTTTTACATTTCATTTTTTTTTCTTCTATTTTTGTAAAAGACGCAGGGCGAACAATGATGGATTGACCCTCATCATATCTCTTTCCCTTCTTCCTCCTGTCCACCCCTAGCCCTCCCCCACACCTCCCCCGCTCCCCCCTCCCTCCTTCCCTCCCCTTTCTCTCTGTCTGTCTTTCTCTGTCATCATCTTCATCATCATTACCACCACCACCACCACCACCATCATCATCATCAGAGCTGCAGACATGAAGATGGGGACGGTGTGGAGGACGGTTGGACAGTCAGGGGGTTCTCAGCCCTCTGCTGTCAGTCATGCGTCACATGCTAGAGGTGTTCTGGTCCGTCCGGTCCTTCACGCAGACATCCACCCCCCCCCCTCCCCGATGACGCCCAGCAGGACTGAGAGAGTAGTGTGTGTGTGTGTGTGTGTGTGTGTGTGTGTGTGTGTGTGTGTGTGTGTGTGTGTGTGTATCGCGCTGTCATAGGCTGTATGGCAGAGTGGGGCCAGTGACGTGTGCTGTCTTCCAGGTGTTACTCTGGTCACTGTCACCTGCCAAGCTCATCCTCTGTTTCAGCTGTGGTTCCAGAACTGTCATGCTGTTTATCAGGTGTGAATCCAGAGTCACCTGTCTTCATCATGTTGTGTTTCAGGTGTAGTTCCAGAACCGTCGTGCTGTACATCAAGTGTGGTTCCAGCATCACCTGTCCTCATCATGCTCTGTTCCGGGTGTGGTTCCAGTCTCACCTGTCTTTATCCTCCTCTGCTCCAGGTGTGGTTCCAGAACCGGCGGGCCAAATGGCGGAAGACGGAGAAGACGTGGGGCAAGAGCAGCATCATGGCGGAGTACGGGCTATATGGCGCAATGGTACGACACGCCCTGCCCCTGCCCGAGTCCATTGTCAAGACAGCCGAGCACGGCATCGAGAACTCCGCGGCACCATGGCTGCTGGGTGAGACACACACCCAGGGAGGGAAGGAAGGGAGGAAGGGGGTGGGGGGACAAAGGGGAATGGATTCGGAGCAGGAAAGGAAAAGGAGGAGAGGGGAAGGGGGAGAGGTTGTGAGAAAGAGGAGTGGATTTGGAGCAAAAAAAGTCTGAAAGATGATGATACTGCAACTGCTGCTGCAGCAACTACTGCTATTACAATTACTACTGCTGCTGCTGCTAATACTACTAGCACCATTACTGCTGCTGATGCTACTTACTACTACTACTACTACTACTACTATTACTAATACTGTGTTTGCTGCTGCTGCTACTACTATTACTGCTGCTGCTACTACTATTACTAATACTACCGCTGCTGCTGCTACTACTACTACTATTACTACAGCTACTGCTGCTGCTACTACTACTACTGTGTTTGCTGCTGCTGGTACTACTATTACTGCTACTGCTGCTACTATTACTATTACTACTGCTCTGCTGCTGCTACTACTACTACTATTACTACAACTGCCGCTGCTACTATTACTACTACTACTGCTGCTGCTGCTACTGCTACAATTAATACTACTACTGTTGCTGTTGCTGCTGCTACTGCTATTACTATTTCTGCTGCTGCAACTGCTGCTACTACTACTATTACTACTACTACTTCTGCTGCTGCTACTACTATTATTATTACTACTGCTGCTGCTGCTGGTGTTATACTACTATTACTAGTAATACTGCTGCTGCTGCTACTACTACTACTATTACAACTACTGCTGCTGCTTCAGCTACTACTATTATTACTAATACTGCTATGGCTGATACTACTATTACTACTACTGCTGCTGTTACTACTATTACTACTATTGCTGCTGCTGCTACTACTACTATTATTTACTACTGCTGCAGCAACTAACTCAACTATCACTATTAATGCTGATGTTAAAAAGTATGATGATGATCATACTACTGCTACTACTACTGCTACTACTACTACTACTACTACTACTACTACTACTACTACTACTACTACTAGGCTAATGTTGATGATGAATGAAGATTTGTTTCTCTTATTTTTTCGTACGCCAGGGTTTTGTTTGTTTATTTGGTTGTCTGGGGGTCTTTAAATCTAGTAAGTAGAATGTGATTTTGTTTTGCTGGAGGCTGTAGCCAGCACTCTGCACACTGACACAGGGCTAGGGTGTGCTGGTGTTGCAGGCATGCACAAGAAGTCGTTGGAGGCCTCCAAGAAGATGAACGAGGAGGAGGAGGACAGCGGCAGCGAGGGCAAGCTGTGCCGGGGCCGGGAGGAGTTCAAGTCGGAGAGCATCGCCTCGCTCAGGGCCAAGGCCCAGGAGCACAGCGCGCGCGTCCTGCAGGCCCTCAACAAGGACCCCGCCTCCCACAGCCTGACCTCTGACCCCTGCCACAGCCTGACCTCTGACCCCGGCACGGACACGGCCTGTGAGAGCGGCTGTGAGGGGCGGCAGGGGGAGGGGCGGAGGGACAGCCGCTGTGAGGGCACCTTCCTGCCCTTGCTGCAGGCGGCAGGTCTCAACAGCGGCCAGGAAGCCGCCTCTCAGGATGCCGGCTTGGAGGGGTCAAGGCCGGACTTGGAGGAGGGCTGTCATTGAGAAGGTCAGACTGCTATTCAGGAGGTCAGACTGGCCTTTGAGGACGTCAGCCTTCCTTCGCATAGGTCAGATTGACCAGTTTGGGGGTCAGACTGGCTATAGAGGAGATAGACTACCCTTGAGGTCAGATTGGCCGTTTGATAAGTCAGACTTCTATCAAAAGAGGTCAGATTCCCATTGAGGAGCTAAGACTGCCATTGAGGAGCTAAGACTGCCATTGAGGAGCTAAGACTGCCTACTTGGGCAAGCCGGGGAACAATCACTGTTTGTGTGTGTGTGTGTGGGGGGGAGGGGGGGCAGGGGGAGGGGGGGGGTGTGTCTGTGTCTGTGTGTGTCTGCGTGTTCAGTGGCTTCCTCCGCGGGCCTCCATACCGTTGTTGCGGCCCTCGACGCCCCCCCCCCCCCCCCCCCTTATCCCACCCGCCTGACCTTCATTCACTGTGACACTATGAGCTCACCATTCCAAGGACATCACTGACATGGCTGCTTTGGCTCTGTCATTGTCTCCTGTCACTGGCAGAACACTCACTCAACGTCTCTGTCACGACACTCACCGAAAGGGCCTCCTTACTGGCAGAATACTCACTCCACGTCTGTCACGACACTCACCGAAAGGGCCTCCTTACTGGCAGAATACTCACTCCACGTCTTCGTCACGACACTCACCGAAAGGGCCTCCTTACTGGCAGAATACTCACTCCACGTCTCTGTCACGACACTCACCGAAAGGACCTCCTTACTGGCAGAATACTCACTCCACGTCTTCGTCACGACACTCACCGAAAGGGCCTCCTTACTAGCAGAATACTCACTCCACGTCTCTGTCACGACACTCATCGAAAGGGCCTGCTTGATGAACTGGCCAAAGCCTTGGTGGCATCTCTCACCATCACCCTGACTCAACATTTCGGTGTTCACTCTCACTAAACGGATCTTGTACTTACCACGCTCACCGCTTGTTGGTTACCACGCTCACCGAATCTGTTGGTTACCACACTAACCAAACCTTTGTCTTCGTGACAGCAGTCACCGAAGGTCTGTTTGTGACTATGCTAACAGCAAGGACGTATTTGTTGGGGTGTGTTGTTGGCATTGATTTGATGTCTGCTCAGCGGACCACCACAGTTCCAGATCTTCTGCCAGTTTGGCCCGACCATCCGCGATATTCCGAGGTTGAGAGTGATTCCGACATGAATGTATGCCTTTATACACAGAGGGAGGGTCAATGACTTCTTTTGCTACTTAGAGTTCCGTTGCAGACACTGAAGGCATCAACCACTTCCTGTTGATCCAGTGCCTCTCTGTCCGCCTCTACATCTGTCTACTGTGAAGCACACACAGGGTGATTGTAACTGTCAAGCGTGGAACACACACGTTGTGGCTCACACACGGGCACAGTGTGTGGTAGGTAAAAGACCACCTCAATCAACCGCGGGCCCCAGCAAGCCGGCAGACGTAGAGACCTGCTGGCCACGTGATAGGAGGTGACTTTGGTGACAGAAATGAGCAGGCCAATAGTGGCAACGTGAGGGGAGGAGAGATACTCACCCTATGTGGTGACAGAAATGAGCAGGCCAGTAGTGGCAACGTGAGGGGGGGGGGGGGGAGATACTCACCCCATGTGGTGTCAGAAATGAGCAGGCCAATAGTGGCAACGTGAGGGGGAGAGATACTCACCCTATGTGGTGTCAGAAATGAGCAGGCCAATAGTGGCAACGTGAGGGGGGAGAGATACTCACCCTATGTGGTGACACAAATAAGCAGGCCAATAGTGGCAACGTGAGGGGGGAGAGATACTCACCCTATGTGGTGTCAGAAATGAGCAGGCCAATAGTGGCAACGTGAGGGGGGAGAGATACTCACCCATGTGGTGACAGAAATAAGCAGGCCAATAGTGGCAACGTGAGGGGGGAGAGATACTCACCCTATGTGGTGTCAGAAATGAGCAGGCCAATAGTGGCAACGTGAGGGGGGAGAGATACTCACCCATGTGGTGTCAGAAATGAGCAGGCCAATAGTGGCAACGTGGGGGGGAGAGATACTCACCCCATGTGGTGTCAGAAATGAGCAGGCCAATAGTGGCAACGTGAGGGGGGAGAGATACTCACCCTATGTGGTGACACAAATGAGCAGGCCAATAGTAGCAACGTGAGGGGGGGGGGGGGGGAGAGATACTCACCCTATGTCCTCTGCATCTTTGACTGTGTTTGTAGTTTCCGTGCACTTCAAGTCATCAGAAGAAAATGTATGTTACTGTAAGAGTAAACATGGAGTTCACGAAAAACTGATACACAACTGTACAGTGTGTGTTGCCTAGTTCTCTGGAGTGTGTGACTGATACACCACTGTACGGTGTGTGTTGCTAGTTTTCTTCAGTGTGTTACTGATACACCACTGTACGGTGTGTGTTGCCTAGTTCTCTGGAGTGTGTGACTGATACACCACTGTACGGTGTGTGTTGCATAGTTCTCTGGAGTGTGTGACTGATACACCACTGTACGGTGTGTGTTGTATAGTTCTCTGGAGTGTGTGACTGATACACCACTGTACGGTGTGTGTTGCATAGTTCTCTTCAGTGAGTGACTGATACACCACTGTACGGTGTGTGTTGTATAGTGCTCTGGAGTGTGTGACTGAGCATCGGTCACAGCCAGACCTCTGTCCTATGACGTCATCTGCCTTGTGTGTATGCCCAGTGTCATCTGCCCTGTGTCGTCATCTGCTCTGGGTCGTCACCTGCACTGTGTGACCATCTGCCCTGTGTCGTCATCTGTCCTGTGTCGTCATCTGCTCTGTGTTGTCACCTGCACTGTGTGGTCATCTGCCCTGTGTTGTCATCTGCCCTGTGTCGTCATCTGCCCTGTGTGGTCATCTGCACCGTGTCGTCATCAACCCTGCGTCGTCATCTGGCCGTCATCTGCCCTGTGTCGTCATCTGCCCGTCATCTGCACTGTGTCTTAATCTGCCCGTCATCTGCTTTGTGTCGTCATCTGCCCGTCATCTGCACTGTGTTATAATCTGCCCGTCATCTACACTGTATCGTTAAATACCCGTCATCTGCCCTCTGCCGTCATCTGCTCTGTGCCGTCATCTGCCCGTCATCTGCCATGTGTTGTCATCTGCCTGTCATCTGCCATGTGTTGTCATCTGTAACAACCTGCAGAGAGAGAGAGAGAGAGAGAGAGAGAGAGAGAGAGAGAGAGGGAGGGGTTGTGGGATGGAAGATGTACTTAGTATGAATAAATGTGAATCATGTCAGCGCAAGTTAACGGAATGCTATTCATGATCATTTATCATTGTGGTTGTGTGCGTGAAGTATAGTGAAGGTCGGTTGTACCTGCAGAGGAAACAAGATAGCTCCGTCTTTGTGTAGGTCATATGATCGACACCTATACTCCCCCCTCCCCACCCCCACCTAATTCACTCCAGCCCTCACCCATCCTACCCCAACCCATCCACTGCTTCCTTCCACACATCACTTCACCCTCCAAAGGTCATGTCTCCATGTCTGACGTTACCATGACTGCCGCGTGACGTCATACATTACCATCAGCCCATAGCTCTCAAACCATGACATTTTGTCCTTGTGACTGGTACAGCAAGATTACTCCTGACAATGCCGTAGGGTGATTTGCCATGACAACGGTATAGAACAATGGCCCACGACAATGCCATAGGATGATAACTTGTGACCCTGCCACAGCAAGATTGCCCATGACAAAGCCGTAGCTTCATTGCCTGTGACAAGAGCATAGCATGTATTTGCCCATGACAATGGCAAAGCATGATTGCCTCGTCAAATGCATAGCAACATTGCTATGGAAATGGCATGGCATGATTACCTGTGACAATGGCATATCATGATTACACATCACATTGATATAGTATGATTACTCATGCCAAGGGCAGATGACATAGCATGATTGCCTGTAAGATTGGTATACTATTCTTGCCTGAGACTATGGCATAGTGTGATTGCCCGTGACAATGGCATAGCATGATTGCCCGTGACAATGGCATAGTATGATTGCCCGTGACAATGGCATAGCATGATTGCCTGTGACAATGGCATCGCATGATTGCCTGTGACAACGGCATAGCATGATTGCCCGTGACAATGCATAGCATGATTGCCTGTGACAATGGCATGGCATGAATGCCTGTGACAATGGCATAGTATGATTGCCCGTGACAATGGCATAGCATGATTGCCCGTGACAATGACATAGCATGATTACCTGTAACAATGGCATAGCATGATTGCCTGTGATAATGATATAGCATAATTATCAATGGCAGTGGCATAGCATAACTGCCTGGCATATGACAGTGGCATAGAATAATTGTCCGTGACAGTGGCATAGCATGATTTTCTCTGGCAGTGGCATAGTATGATTGCCCATGACAATTAGATATATCATTGTGACAATCGCATGGTATGATTGCTCGTGACAGTGGCATAGCATAATTACTGTGGCTGTGGTGGTGGCATAGCATGATTGTCCATGACAATGGCATAGCATGATTGGCTGTGATAGCGGAATAGCGTGATTGCCCGTGAGAATAGCGTAGCATGATTGCCCGTGACAATAGCATAGCATGACTGCCTGTGACAATGGCATAGCATGATTGCCCGTGACAATGGCATAGCATGATTGCCTGTAACAATGGCATAGCATGGTTTCCCGTGACAATGGCATCGCATGATTGCCTGTGACAGTGGCATAGCATGATTGTCCGTGACAATATAATAGCATGATTGCCTGTGACAATGACATAGCATGAGTAGCTGTGACAATGGCACAGCATGATTGCCTGTGACAATGGCATAGCATGACTGCCTGTGACAATGGCATAGCATGACTGCCCGTGACAATAGCAAAGCATGATTGCCTGTGGCAATGGCATAGCATGACTGCCTGTGACAATGGCATAGCATGACTGCCTGTGACAATGGCATAGCACGATTGCCCGTGACAATGGCATGGCATGATTGCCCGTGACAATGGCATAGCATGATTGTCCGTGACAATGGCATAGCATTGACTGCCTGTGACAATGGCATAGCATTGATTGCCTGTGACAATGATAGCGTAATTACCCATGACAGTGGCGTAGGATGACTACTTGTGACAGTGGTATAGTATTATTTCCTGTGAAAGTGGCATAGTATGATTTCCTGTGACAGTAGCATAGCATGATTGTCCGTTACAATGGTATAGTATGATTTCCTGTGACAGTTGCATAGCATGATTGTCCGTTACAATGGTATAGTATGATTTCCTGTGACGGTAGCATAGCATGATTGTCCGTTACAATGGTATAGCATGATTGCCTGTGACAGTTTTGTAGCATGATTGTCCGTGACAATGGTGTTGCTTGAATACTTGTGACAGTGGTATTGAATGATTGTTAGCAACACCGGTGTAATTGCCTAAAGCATTTGATAATGGCAATGCTGTATGGCTGGTGATGATGATTCAGTATGATTACATTCTAGAATGGCATCTGATAATGGCAATGCCTATGGTGATGATGATTCAGCGTGATTACATTCTAGAATGGCATAACTTGATTGTGCTTAACAATGGCGAGGCGAATTACACGTAACATTGACAGTGTGTATTGCACGTAACAACGACAGTGTGTGTGTTACACGTAACAATGGCAATGTGTGACACATGTAACAATAGCAAAGGCTAATTAAGCTAACAGTGACAGTGCTATTGCACGTAACGTCAATGTCAATGTGTTTTTACTCCAAATGATGACAGTGAGTATAACACGTAACAATGTCAGTGTGCATTACACGTGACAATGGCAGTGTGCGTTACACGTAATCATGATAACGTGTATTACACGTAACAGTGAAATGTGTATGTAAAGGTATCAGTCACATTGCTGCTGACTGTACGACATTTCGGGCAGCACGTGCTAACAGGCAACATGAACTGTTCTGCGCTTGACGACGATGTTGTGTGCTACGCGTGACTGTAACACCGAGTGCATCGAACATGATGTTTTGGTTGACTGAATGCCAATGGTACACTGCACGTGTCTACGGCATGGAGTTATCGCACCTGACATGGGTTCAGGCTGTAATGCACGTGACAGTGGCGCAGTGTGTACTCCTGTTGACAAAGACAATTGCGCGGCCTGCTGTGACGAAGAGTGCCGGGACAGTGAAGCCCAAACAGTCCTCTGACACATCCCGGCCACGAGTTCTGTCCCTTGGTGGGTTCTAGCTCTGTGCTATCTGACCTCTCCTGACCTTGAGTGAACCTGCTGTGTGCAGCTGGGCCGACAGCAGGGGCCCACACGAATCAACACTCATCTCCCTCTGTCTGACGGGAGGCCGCCATCTTGGTTGTCTTCGTTCCCTGCAGTGGTGAAGGACAACGCGAAAAGGACCACAGGTGTGGGAATGGATAATAAGTGTAGAAATAGACCACAGGTGTAGGAATAGACCACAGTTGTAGGAATAGACCACAGGTGTGGGAATGGACCACAGGTGTGGGAATGGATAATAAGTGTAGAAATAGACCACAGGTGTAGGAATAGACCACAGGTGTAGGAATAGACCACAGGTGTGGGAATGGACCACAGGTGCAGGAATGGACCACAGGTGTAGGAATGGACCACAGGTGTGGAAATGGATGATAGGTGTAGGAATAGACCACAGGTGTGGGAGTGGACCACAGGTGTAGGAATGGACCACAGGTGTGGGAATGGATGATAGGTGTAGGAATAGACCACAGGTGTGGGAATGGACCACAGGTGTAGGAATGGACCACATGTGTGGGAATGGATGATAGGTGTGGGAATGGACCATAGGTGTAGAAATGGACCACACGTGTGGGAATGGATGATAGATGTGA
Source organism: Conus canariensis (assembly GCA_033310375.1). Classification (NCBI taxonomy): domain Eukaryota; kingdom Metazoa; phylum Mollusca; class Gastropoda; order Neogastropoda; family Conidae; genus Conus; species Conus canariensis. Next base: position 101,462,318 of record CM065717.1, on the reverse strand, counting down.
GAGTGAAACAGAAATGTGAGAATAAACAACGACTATAGAGATGGACCACAGCTATGGGAATGGACCACAGATATAGGAATGAATGGTAGGTGTGGGAATGGACCACAGATATAGGAATGAATGGTAGGTGTGGGAATGGACCACAGATATAGGAATGAACGGCAGGTGTGGGAATGGACCACAGGTGTGGGAATGAACGGTAGGTGTGGGAATGGACCACAGGTGTAGGAATGAACGGTAGGTGTGGGAATGGACCACAGATACAGGAATGAACGGCAGGTGTGGGAATGGACCACAGGTGTGGGAATGAACGGTAGGTGTGGGAATGGACCACAGGTGTAGGAATGAACGGTAGGTGTGGGAATGGACCACAGGTGTGGGAATGGACCACAGATATAGGAATGAACGGTAGGTGTGGGAATGGACCACAGATATAGGAATGAACGGTAGGTGTAGGAATGGACCACTGATATAGGAATGAACGGTAGGTGTGGGAATGGACCACAGGTGTAGGAATGAACGGTAGGTGTGGGAATGGACCACAGGTGTAGAGAATGAACGGTAGGTGTGGGAATGGACCACAGATATAGGAATGAACGGTAGGTGTGGGAATGGACCACAGGTGTAGGAATGAACGGTAGGTGTGGGAATGGACCACAGGTGTGGGAACGAACGGTTGGTGTGGGAATGGACCACAGGTGTGGGACGGAATTGTAGGTATGAGAATAGGTCACAGATGTAGGAATGGATCAGACGTGTGCGAATGCACCACAGGTGTAGGCTTTGGTCACAGGTATAAGAATAGACCACAGGTGTCGGAACACAACACAGTGTAGGCTTTGGTCACAGGTGTAAGAGTAAATCACAGGTGTAGGAACAGAACACAGTGTAGGCTTTGGTCACAGGTGTAAGAATAGACAACAGGTGTAGGAACAGAGCACAGTGTAGGCTTTGGTCACAGGTGTAAGAATAGACCACAGGTGTAGGAACAGAACACAGTGTAGGCTTTGGTCACAGGTGTAAGAATAGACCACAGGTGTCGGAATAGAACACAGTGTAGGCTTTGGCCACAGGTGTAAGAGTAAATCACAGGTGTAGGAACAGAACACAGTGTAGGCTTTGGTCACAGGTGTAAGAATAGACCACAGGTGTAGGAATAGAACACAGGTGTAGGCTTGGGTCATAATTGTAGGAATAGACCACAGGTGTAGGAATAGAACACAGTGTAGGCTTTGGTCACAGGTGTAAGAATAGACCACAGGTGTAGAATAGAATACAGGTGTACGAATAGACCACAGGTGTAGCAATAGACCACAGGTGTAAGATTAGACCACAAGTGAAGGAATAGACCATAGGTGTGGGAATGGACCACAGGTGAGGAATAAACCATAGGTGTGAGAATGGACCACAGGTGTAGGAATAGACCACAGGTATGAATGGACCACAGGTGTGGGAATGGACCACAGGTGTAGGAATAGACCACAGGTGTGGAAATGGACCACAGGTGTAGGAATAGACCATAGGTGTGGGAATGGACCACAGGTATAGGAATAGACCACAGGTGTGGGAATGGACCACAGATGTGGGAATGGACCACAGGTGTAGGAATAGACCACAGGTGTGGGAATGGACCACAGGTGTGGGAATGGACCACATGTGAGGAACAGACCACAGATGTAGGAATAGACCACAGGCAGTCATGGAACTAGACACGTGTAGAAATGGATCACAAATACAGGATTGGGGCACAGGCCTCGGAATGGGTCAAAGGTGTGGTAGTAGACCTTAGCTGTAGGAATGGGTCACAGGTGTAGGAATAGATCGCAGGTGTAGGAATAGACCACAGGTGTAGGAGTGGACCACAGGTGTGGGATGGACCGTAGGTGTGGGGATGGACCGTAGGTGTGGGGATGGACCACACGTATGGGAATAAAGGTGTGGGGACAGATGACAGTTGTAGAAATGGACCTCAGGTATGGACTTGCACTACGGAGTGGGGGGGGGGGGGGGGATGGACACGGACTGTGGAAAACAGACTGCAGAGGAGACAGAGTGATGAAGACATGTTGACAGCACACGGACTGCCTCCTTGACCCACAGTCTGTGCCCTTTGACCTCACAGAAGCCGCCAACATTGTCACATAATGTATGAAGGCTGTGTACACGCAAACTGTGTACATTGGTAACACATTGTATGAAGACTGTAAAAACACATTGTATGAAGACTGTAAAAACACATTGTATGAAGACTGTTTTCACACAAAATGTAAACGCTGTCACCATACCGTATGGATATCACTGACATGCAAATTGTATATATTGTTAGCACAAATTATGAACACTTTTGACATGCAAACTATGGCCCAAAACACACAGTGAAGAGATTGTATGAGCATCATTGACACTGAAAAAGTTGTCTCATAATGTATGATATCAACTTTGTGTATTCCCATACTGTATTAACATGATCGACTTAGAAGTTGTCATCCTCATAGTTGTGTATGAACATTCTCAGCATACTCCATAAATATTACTCAAAACCACACACGCTGTCACATAATTGTACAAACATTGTGCAAACATACACAAAATCTACAAACACTGTCACCATAGCGTATGGACATAACATAGTGCATTGTTAACAAATTGATGGACAATAATCACAAACTGTACTTATATGTTACTTTATTTTGTAGACATAACATTTAATATGTACACATTATCACTATACTGTATAACAAATACACAAAAACAGTATAGACAGATAACACATTATTAAAAAATTACACACAAACTGTACACATCATCACCATATCGTATGAACGTAACATACAAACTGTAAACACTATGCAGTAAACAAGTGGGGTAACGTTTGCTCCCATAAGAAAACCTAACACATTCATTTCCAATGTACACACTATGGCTATATTGCCTGATCATGACACACACACACTGTACACACTATCACCACTTTATGAACATTACACACAGACTGTACTCATTTTCACCGTATTGTATATACATTACACACAAACTGTGCATAATGAGAACATTGTGTGAAACATCAGTCACAACTGGTACGCATTGCCACTGAAGTGTATAAACATCACACACAAATTGTACACATTGTCACCGTATCGAATGGGCATACATACACTGTACACTGTATCACCATGGCATATAAATATGACGCACAAGTTGTACACATTGTCATCATGTTGTGTGGGCATTACACATAGACTGGCATCAAGTAATTACACATTTCAAACAAACTGTACACCATGTCACCATATCGTATGAGCACCGAACTCAAACTACTCATTATCATCGGATTGTGTGGACATCATACACAATGGCGCACATTGCAACGAATGAACATTACACACAAATGAATGCATTGTGAGTATGGTGTATGAACATTACTTACGCACAAAGTGTTCATAATGGATATGTTATATAAACACTGATTTCACAGGTTCCGATCAGGTTGTGAATGTAATATAATTATTGACAGAGTTGATGCAGAAAAGTCTTCACTGTGAACATGCTAGAAGAACGCTTTCTCCCTACAAGCTGTAATTCCTGCGTGAGCATTGTTTACAAAGAAGCTGTTCACACTGTCTGAATATTCTGCTTGACCCTACATACACTGCCAAAGCCTGTTTACACTATGTCAAAACAAGCTGTAAATGTTGTGAACATGCTACATGAACATTGTTCATGGTCTTTTCCCATTGCAGAATCTTCATACGTTAAAGATATGTTGTTTGAACACAGTCAAACATCTGTAAGCATTGAAAATAATGTATGTATACACGTTGTAAACTTGTATGACTGTGGTTTAAATGTCAGTGCTATCACGTACAAATGGTTTAAATATGAACGCCTTCATGTACAAATGGTTTAAGCGTCATTTTCACCATGAACAAGTGGTTTTTATGTCGGTGGGTTCATCATGTACAAATGGTTTAAGTGTCGACATACTCATGTACAAATGGTTTACATGTCAGCACCATCATGTACAAGTGGTTTAACTGTCGACATATCATGATGTACAAATGGTTTAAGTGTTAACATACTCTTCATGTAAAAATGGTTTCAGTGTCTGCACGATCATGTACAAATGGTTTACATGTCAGTACTATCATGTACAAATGGTTTAAGTGTCAACATACTCATCATGTACAAATGGTTTACATGTCAGCACTATCATGTACAAATAGTTTAAGTGTCGACATGCTCATTATGTACAAATGGTTTAAATGTTAGCACCATCATGTACAAATGGTTTAAATGTTAACTCCATCATGTACAAATGGTTTAAATGTTAGCACCATCATGTACAAATGGTTGGTGTTGGCTTCGCCATGTACACATGCTGCCTCTCAAAGCGAAGACTTCTGCTTGGCTGTTTAGGTTCCCATGCTTCTCTGACGGCGTTGAATACTGGACTGAGCTCTTCCACGAACTTTGAGATTTCAATATATTTATCTGCTATGGACAATCAAGATGGTGGCTATTTTTGTGACGATGTGTATGTGATCGATATGTGTCAAACACCGGACAAATTCTATGAAATGCACCCACCCTGGAATTCTGTGTGTTGAGCAGTGTGGATGTGCGATGGATGAAGAATTCTGTGTGTTGAGCAGTGTGGATGTGTGTTGAGCAGTGTGGATGTGTGTTGAGCAGGGTGGATATGTGTTGAGCAGTGTGGATGAGTGACGGATGAAGAATTCTGTGTTGAGCAGTGTGGATGAGCAACGGATGAATTCTGTGTTGAGCAGTGTGGATGTGTGTTGAGCAGTGTGGATGTGTGTTGAGCAGTGTGGATGTGTGTTGAGCAGTGTGGATGAGCGATGCATGAAGAATTCTGTGTATTGAGCAGTGTGGATGTGTGGTGAGAAGTGTGGATGTGTGTTGAGCAGTGTGGATGTGGGTTGAGCAGTGTGGATGTGTGTTGAGCGGTGTGGATGAGTGTTGAGCAGTGTGGATGTGTGTTGAGCAGTGTGGATGAGCGACGGTTGAAGAATTCTGTGTGTTGAGCAGTGTGGATGTGTGTTGAGCAGCGTGGATGTGTGTTGAGTAGTGTGGCTGAGCGACGGATGACGAAAGGCGGAATGACAGACACGATGACACGTCACCACTTAATGAGTATTTGTTTGCATAAACACGGATACACAGTGGGTTTGCTTGCATTTAGACGGATGCAGGTGGGTGTATTAGCTTACAGACGGATATAGAGTGGTTTGTGTGATTATAGACGGCTATAGAGTGGGTTACTTTGCTTATAGACGGCTATAGAGTATGTTAGTTTGCTTATAGACGGCTATAGAGTGGGTTTGCTTGCACTTAGACGGACATAGAGCAGGATTGTTTGCTTACAGACGGATAGAGAGTGGGTTCGTTTGCCTACAGATGGATATAGAGCGGGTTTGTTTAATTGCATACGGATATAGACCGGGTTTGTTTGCTTACAGACGGATACAAAGCGGGTTTGTGCTTACAGACGGATACACAACGGATATGAAGCGGGGTTTTTTGGTTATCGAGGGATATAGAGTGGATTTGTTTGCCTACAGACGAATATAGAATGCGTTTGTTTGCATACAGATGGACATAGAGTGGGTTTGTTTGCTTACAGACGAATATAGAGTGGGTTTGTTTGCCTACAGATGGATATAGAGTGGGTTTGTTTGCCTACAGACAAAAGTAGAATTGGTTTGTTTACCTACAGACAAATATTGAGCGGGTTTGTTTGCCTATAGACGAATATAGACTGGGTTTGTTTGCTTACAGATATGGATATAGAGTGGGCTTGTTTGCTTACAGATGGATATAGAGTGGGTTTGTTTGCCTACAGATGGACATAGAGTGGGTTTGTTTGCCTACAGACGGATAAAGAGTGGGTTTGTTTGCCTACAGATGGATAAAGAGTGGGTTTGTTTGCGTACAGACGGAGAAAGAGTGGGTTTGTTTGCTTACAGACGGAAAAAGAGTGGGTTTGTTTGCTTACAGACGGACATAGAGTGGATTTGTTTGCCTACAGATGGATATAGAGTGGGTTTGCTTGCTTACAGATGGATAGAGAGTGGGTTTGCTTGCTTACAGACGGATAGAGAGTGGGTTTGTTTGTGTACAGACGGATAAAGAGTGGGTTTGTTTGCTTACAGATGGATATAGAGTTTGTTTGTTTGCTTACAGACGGATAGAGAGTGGGTTTGCTTGCTTACAGACGGATTGGTTACAGACGGATAAAGAGTGGGTTTTTTTTTCTTACAGACGGATAAAGAGTGGGTTTGGTTGCTTACAGACGGATAAAGAGTGGGTTTGTTTGCTTACAGACGGATAGAGAGTAGGTTTGTTTGGCTACAGACGGATAAAGAGTAGGCTTGTTTGCTTACAGACGGATAGAGAGTGGGTTTGTTTGCTTACAGCCGGATATAGAGTGGGTTTGTTTGCTTACAGCCGGATATAGAGTGGGTTTATTTGCTTACAGACGGATATAGAGTGGGTTTGTTTGCTTACAGACGGATATGGTGTGGATTTCAAAATTGTAATGACTGCAGGCGGAGGTTGAGCTATGAAGACAAGTGTCGAGAGAAGGAGCCACCAGATGATTGCGAACACTGCAGTAACCAATCTCTACCCACTGGTCTTATTCAAGCAAGACAACAACAAACAAACCAACAACGAAAATGAACAAACAAGACAACAATAAACAAACCAACAACGAAAATGAATAAATGATAGGAAATAAAGTGCGGAGAAACAAGTCCTAAGTCACTGTGAAAACGACGTAGCAGTGGTTTCAAAAGGAGGGGGTTGGGGGGAGGGGGAGGAGGGATGGATTGAAAAGGACGACGTTTAAGTATACACATGAAATCCTTCACTGAGAGCAATGGGATTCATTGAGCTGAGTGCGTTGAACAGAACCATTTGTTCTGGCCTTCCAGAGTGGACATGCTGTCCTGGAGATAACTCTTCAGTTGACGCGACATGAATGATCATAATTCAATGACTTGAAGATCCAAAACAAATGAAAAGGAAGTAACCTGGACATGGGAGACAACACAATGAAAGGGGAGACAGTCATTTTGAGTTTAAAAAAAAAAAAAAAAGATGTCTCCAAGTTTCAGTTAATTCAGGCGGAGGTTAAAACATGAAAATAAAATGTTGAAGGACTGAGCTCGCAATGAGCGTAACAAACTCTGAAGTAACGGGTTTCGACCTACTGGTCTTTTTGTTGTTGTTTTTTTTTTAGACAGAACAGGAACAAACAAACACGCTATGCAAATAGTTAAAGGATGGGGAAATGATGGAGGTAAACCATTTTTCGGTCAGTATGGAAATGACGTCACACAGATATATAAAGGAAGGGTTTAGGAAGAAAGGGAGGTGGGGAATGGGGGGAGGGGCAGGAGGAGGGGAG
>CM065717.1:101402386-101449886 GCA_033310375.1 Conus canariensis | reverse complement strand
GCTCTATCCTGTGATAGCTATACCACCAGGTGACTATATCATGTGATAGCTATACTACAGGGTGACTATATCATGTGATAGCTATACTACAAGGTGACTATATCCTGTGATAGCTATACCACAAGGTGACTATATCCTGTGATAGCTATACCACCAGATGGCTCTATCCTGTGATAGCTATACCACAGTGTGGCTCCATCCTGTGATAGCTATACCACAAGGTGACCTTATCATGTGATAGCTATACCACAAGGTAACTCTATCCTGTGATAGCTATACTACAAGATGACTCTATCCTGTGATAGCTATACCACAAGATGACTCTATCCTGTGATAGCTATACCACAAGATGACTATATTCCTGTGATAGCTACACCACAAGGTGACTATATCCTGTGATAGCTATACCACAATGTAACTATATCCTGTGATAGCTATACCACAGGGTGACGATATCAAGTGATAGCTATACCACAAGGTGACTATATCCTGTGATAGCTATACCACAGGGTGACCATATCATGTGATAGCTATGCCACAATGTGACTATATCCTGTGATAGCTATACCACAAGGTGACTATATCCTGTGATAGCTATGCCACAATGTGACTATATCATGTGATAGCTATACCACAAGGTAACTATATCATGTGATAGCTATACCACAAGGTGACTATATACCTGTGATAGCTATACCACAAAGTGACTATATCATGTGATAGCTATACCACAAGGCGACTATACCATGTTATAGATATACCACAAGATGACTCTATCCTGTGATAGCTATACCACAACATGATTATATTCCTGTGATAGCTATACTACATCGTGACTATATCCTGTGATAGCTATACCACAAGGTGACTATATCCTGTGATAGCTATACCATAGGGTGACTACATCAAGTGATAGCTATACCACAAGGTGACTATATCCTGTGATAGCTATACCACAGGGTGACTATATCATGTGATAGCTATACCACAATGTGACTGTATCCTGTGATAGCTATACCACAGGGTGACTATATCAAGTGATAGCTATACCACAAGGTGACTATATCCTGTGATAGCTATGCCACAATTGTGACTATATCATATGATAGCTATACCACAAGGTAACTATATCATGTGATAGCTATACCACAAGGTGACTATATCCTGTGATAGCTATACCACAAGGTGACTATATCCTGTGATACCAATACTACAAGGTGACTATATCATATGATAGCTATACCACAATGTGACTATATCCTGTGATAGCTATACCACAGGGTGACTATATCAAGTGATAGCTATACCACAAGGTGACTAATATCCTGTGATAGCTATGCACACAATTGTAACTATATCATATGATAGCTATACCACAAGGTAACTATATCATGTGATAGCTATACCACAAGGTGACTATATCCTGTGATAGCTATACCACAAGGTGACTATATCCTGTGATAGCAATACTACCAAGGTGACTATATCATGTGATAGCTATACCACAAGGTGACTATATCCTGTGATAGTTATACCACCAGGTGGCTCTATCCTGTGATAGCTATACCACAAGGTGACTTTATCATGTGATAGCTATACCACAAGGTGACTATATCATGTGATAGCTTTACCACAATGTGGCTCTAATCTGTGATAGCTATACCACAAGGTGACTATATATCCTGTGACAACTTATACCACAATGTGGCTCTATCCTGTGATAGCTATACTACAAGGTGGCTCTTTGATAGCTATACCACAAGGTGGCTCTTTGATAGCTATACCACAAGGTGGCTCTTTGATAGCTATACCACAAGGTGGGTCTTTGATAGCTATACCACAAGGTGGCTCTTTGATTAGCTATTTACTATACAAGGTGACTCCATCCTGTGATAGCTATGCCACAATGTGGCTCCATCCTGTGATAGCTATACCACAAGGTGGCTCTTTGATAGCTATACCACAATGTGGCTCTAGCCTGTGATAGCTATACCACAAGGTGGCTCTATGATAGCTATACCACAAGGTGGCTCTTTGATAGCTATACTACAAGGTGGCTTTATCCTGTGGTAGCTATACCACAATGTGGCTCTATGCTGTGATAGCTATACCACAATGTGGCTCTAGCCTGTGATAGCTATACTACAAGGTGGCTCTATGATAGCTATACCACAAGGTGGCTCTTTGATAGCTATACTATAAGGTGGCTTTATCCTGTGGTAGCTATACCACAATGTGGCTCTATGCTGTGATAGCTATACCAGAAGGTGGCTCCATCCTGTGGTGGCTATACCACATGTTCGCTCTGTTCTGTGATAGCTATGTCACAAGAAGACACAATGCTTTCTGCTTCATACCGGTAAACACCAAGGTTTTCAACTGTTTCTTAAGACATCTGCTTCATTATTCCATCAGATTATTAAAAAGACACTTGACTGACCTGTGTTCTAGAAATTTATAAACAAAATTAATTACAAAATGAAGAGACAGCCCTCAGTGCCATGGTGAAACAAACAGACGCATATAATTGCAAACTGATTCTGCTTACGGTACCTATAACCTAGCACACATATAGTCACAAGACACACAGAACAGACAAGGATTCTACTCTATTTAACGAAGGTCCAAGGATGCCCGCTCGAGACGTGCACACAACCATCAGTAAAGAAATGATGTAACACAGATTAACTTGGATTCCACACTGATCTGGACTGTTGCCACACACAGCACATCAAAACAGACAGTACAGGTCACCACAGTTAGGGAACAGGACAGGACATGTGAAGCATTGGCCATCAAATACAACATAATTATATGCAAACAAATACAGGCCAGCTCAGCTGGAGGAAAGGAGAGTACATGTGAAGTGACTGTTGTCAGACAGAACACAGGGGAACAGAAACCACAGTGCTCCCCTCAGTAGTGTGCATAGTTTAGGGCATGTGAAAGCATCGTTGTCACACTGAACACAGACATAAAGGAGGGAAAGTACATGTCACTGTAAAAATGTCAATAGAAAAGGATAAATAAAATGAGCATTGTCACACAGAAGATACAGAGGGACAGAATGCAAGTCACCTAAACAGGGTCAATAGCAAAGGGCCTGTGACCTGATGGTCGTCACTTTGAACACAGCATTGAACACAACCAGCGCAGGTCGCCTCGGTTCGGTGGACAGGAAAGACCATCTGCAGTCAGGCGTGGAGACATACTGAATGAATGTTCCTCGTGTGGAATAGTTCACCCAAACTGTCTCAGCCTGCACCGTTACTAACACCGAGCCGAACACACACACACACACACACACACACACACACACACACACACACACACACACACACACACACACACACCACACACACACACCACACACACACACAGCGCCCCCCCCCCCCCCCACACACACACACCACACACACACGCACAGTGCGCGGGGCGCGCCACACACACACACACACACACACACACACACACACGCACGCACGCCACACACACACACACACACACACACACACACACACGCACACGCACAACACCACACACACATACGCACGCACGCACACACCGCACGCACACCCCCCCACCCCTCCCCCTATACACATACACAACACATCACACACACGCGCGCGCGTGCAACACACACACACACACACACACACAACACACACACACACACACACACACAGCACCCCCCCCCCCCACACGCACACACACACACGCGCACGTGCGCGCGCGCACCACACACACACACACACACACACACACACACACACACACGCACGCACGCACGCACACACACCACACACGCACACGCACCACACACACACACACACACACACACACAACACATACGCACGCACGCACACACCACGCACACACCCCCACCCTCCCCCTATACACATACACAACACATACACACACGCGCGCGCGCGCAACACACACACACACACACACACACACACACACACACACACACACACACACACACACACATATGAAATAGAGTGCAAAGTCACGCATAATGCACAATAGGAACAGATGACTAAAAAACAGAACTTCCAAACGGCAGACCAAAAAAGCTCAGAACAGTGTTGAGATGCTGGCGGCACTCCGTGGAGAAGTGTTTGTGCATGTGTACAAGTTAGTCAAAAACAATATCTGTGGAAAATTCACTCGTATGTTTCGTATTGCTTGTTATATGAGTGTTAATTGGCATTCGTTTGTGTTGTTACTTGTCAATTGGCTCATAGCTCCCCTGTTTGCCTGTATTTGTGTCTGATGTGTATTGTGTGACAGCGTGAGACCTTCCTTGTTCAGCACTGACTTGTGCATTGTGTGTGACAGCGTGACACTTTCCCTGTTTACCACTGACTGTTGTGTGTGACAGTGTGAGACCTTCCCTGTTTCACCACCGACTGTTGTTATTGTGTGTGACAGCGTGATACCTTCCTTGTTTACCACTGACTGTTGTGTATTGTGTGACAGCGTGATACCTTCCCTGTTTACCACTGACTGTTGTGTGTGACAGCGTGAGACCTTCCCTGTTTACTACTGACTGTTGTGTATTGTGTGACAGCGTGATACCTTCCCTGTTTACCACTGACTGTTGTGTGTGACAGCGTGAGACCTTACCTGTTTACCATTGACTTGTGTTATTGTGTGACAGCGTGATACCTTCCCTGTTTACCACTGACTGTTGTGTATTGTGTGACAGCGTGATACCTTCCTGTTTACCATTGACTGTTGTGTATTGTGTGACAGCGTGATACCTTCCCTGTTTACCACTGACTGTTGTATTGTAACAGCGTGATACCGTCCCTGTTTACCACTGACTGTTGTGTTGTGACAGCGTGAGACCTCCCTGTTTACCACTGACTGTTGTGTGTGACAGCGTGAGACCTTCCCTGTTTACCACTGACTGTTTGTATGTGTGACAGCGAGAGACCTTCCTTGTTTACCACTGACGTTGTGTTGTGTGACAGCAGATACCTTCCTGTTTACCAGTGACTGTTGTGTATGTTGACAGCGTGATACCTTCCCTGTTTACCATGACTGTTGTGTATTGTGTGACAGCGTGACACTTCCTGTTTACCACTGACTGTTGTGTATTGTGTGACAGCGTGAGACCTTCCTGTTTACCACTGACTGTTGTGTATGTGTGACAGCGTGAGACCTTCCCTTGTTTACCACTGACTGTTGTGTGTGACAGCGTGAACTTCTCTGTTTACCATGACTGTGTGATGTGTGACAGCGTGATACCTTCCCTGTTTACCACTGACTGTTGTGTATTGTTGTGACAGCGTGATACCTTCCCTGTTTACCACTGACTGTTGTGTATTGTGTGACAGCGTGATACCTTCCCTGTTTACCACTGACTGTTGTGTGTGACAGCGTGAGACCGTTCCCTGTTTACCACTGACTGTTGTGTATTGTGTGACAGCGTGGACCTTCCCTGTTTACCACTGACTGTTGTGTGTGTGACAGCAGTGAGACCTTCCCTGTTTACCACTGACTGTTGTGTGTGTGACAGCGTGAGACCTTCCCTTGTTTACCACTGACTGTTGTATTGTGTGACAGCAGTGATGACCTTCCCTGTTTACCACTGACTGTTGTGATTGTGACAGCGTGAGACCTTCCCTGTTTACCACTGACTGTTGTGTATGTGTGTGACAGCGTGAGACCTTCCCTGTTTACCACTGACTGTTGTGTGTGGACAGCGTGATACCTTCCTGTTTACCACTGACTGTTGTGTGTGACAGCGGAGACCTTCCCTGTTTACCACTGACTGTATTGTGTGCTAGTGTACCTTCCTGTTTACCACGACGTTGCTGTGTGACACGTGAGACCTTCCTGTTTACCACTGACTGTGTGTGTGACCAGCGTGAGACTTCCTGTTTACCAATGACTGTTGTTATTTGTGACAGCGTGACCTCCCTTGTTTACCACTGACTGTTGTGTGTGCAGCTGAGACCTTCCCTGTTTACCACTGACTGTTGTGTGGTGACACTGTTGTGAGCTCGTTCCACCTGTGCACTGAACTTCTGTTTACCATGACTGTTGTTGTGTGGATTCCCGTTACATGACTGTGTGTGTTGACAGCGTGAGACTTCCTGTTTACCACTGACTGTTGTGTGTGACAGGTGAGACTTCCTGTTTACCACTGACTTGTTGTGTGTGACATGTGAGACTTCCCTGTTTACCATGACTGTGTGTTGTGTGTGACAGCGTGATACCTTCCTGTTTACCACTGACTTTGTGTGTGACAGCGTGAGACTCTTCCTGTTACCACTGACTGTTGTGCGTGCCGTTGGCTCTCTGTCCAGACTGTTGTATTGGTGTGACATGCAGTGGGACTTCCTGTTTACCATGACTGTTGTGTATTGTGTGCAGTCGCTAGATTGTTTCACACTGTTGTGTTGATTGTTCGCTGTGTTGTTGTACAGGTGTGTAGATTCCCTGTTTACACTGACTGTTGTGTGTGACGTGGTGATCCTGTCATGTTTGATGTGTCTGTGACAGCGTGTGATTCTGTTTATGAGTGTCGCTAGTTTCCTGTCCACTGTGTGTGTGTGTGAGGTGCGCCTGTCCTGTTGTCACATGTGTTGTCGTCTGTTGTCTCACTAGTTCGTACTGTTGTTGTACATGTCAGGGCAATGTAATGTCGTGTATTCTTCCTTGTGCAGTGTCGCCTGTTGTCTGTCACTGTGTGTGTTTTGTCGCTGTTGTCTGTCACAGTGTGTGTTGAGTGTCGCTTTGTCTGTCACTGTGTTGTTGGTGTGTCGTTGTTGTCACAGTGTGTGTTGAGTGTCGTCTGTTGTCTGTCACAGTGTGTTGAGTGTGCCTGTTGTTGTCACGTGTGTGTTGAGTGTCGTCTGTTGTCTGTCACTGTGTGTGTTAGTGTCGTGTTGTCTGTCACGTGTGTGGTTGAGTGTGTCTGTTGTCTGTCACTGTTGTGTTGAGTGTCGTCTGTTGTTGTCACTGTCGTGTGTTGACGTGTGTTGTTGCTGTCACGTGTGTATGAGTGTCGCTGTTGTCTGTCACGTGTGTTGAGTGTCGCCTGTTGTCTGTCACTGTGTGTGTTAGTGTCGTTGTTGTCTGTCACTGTGTTGTTAGTGTCGTCTGTTGTCTGTCACATTGTTTAGGTGTCGCCATGTTGGTCCCGTGTCACTGTGGTGTAGTGTCGTCTGTTGTCTGTCACATGTGTCTGTTATGTGTCGCCTGTTGTCTGTCACAGCTATGTGTGTTGTTGTCTGTGTCGTCTGTTGTCGCATGTGTGTTATGTTCGTGTTGTCTGTCACATGTTGTGTGTCGTTTCTTATGTGTTCTGTCCATGTTGGTCTGGTCCACTGTGTGTGTTGAATGTCTAACCTTTTCCTTTGTCTACCAGTCTATGAGTTTACTCTTTTCGTTATTAGTTTGTCAAAGTGTGTATTGACTACCTGCGTGGTTTTGTCATTTGTCCGGGTTTCTTTAGGAGAAGCTGGTAGCATGTCTGTCGCATTGTTTTCTTCAAGCCTGCAGATTTCACTGGTGATCACCAGAAAAAAAACATTTTATTGATGCTTGACCTAGAGACGAACGACCCCCCCCCCCCCCCCCCCCCCCCCCCAGCACATTATTGTCTATCGTCCAATTTCAGTACAAACAATGAAACAAGCAAGCAAGCAAGCAAGCAAGCAAACAAACACTCATATTAACAGTCACACACACACACACACACACACACACACACACACACACACACACACACACACACACACACACACACACACACACACACACCATACGCACGAGCGCGCGCGCACGCAGTTTCATTCGCAGAGAGAGAGGGAGAGAGAGAAAGAGAGACAGACAGACAGACAGACAGACAGATCGAGAGGGGGGGGGGGGGGGGATGAGAGGCACAGACTGTTACAGAGAGAGAGGGTGGAGTGAGAGGCACAGACTGTCACAGAGAGAGAGAGAGAGAGAGAGAGAGAGAGAGAGAGAGAGAGAGAGAGACAGACAGACAGACAGACAGACAGACAGACAGACAGAGAGAGAGAGAGAGAGAGAGAGAGGAGAAGGATGAGAATGAGGAGGAGGAGAAGGGGGCATGGTAATGGTGGTAGTGATGGTACAGACGACAGGAAGAGAGATGGGAGGGAGGGTGAAGGCGGTGGTAGAAGAGAAAGGAGTTGTCGCCCCTAGCGGCTGTTGTCTGACACAATGACTAACTAGCCATGGCCTTCAGTGCCAATTGGGGACCAGCCCCTCCCCCTCCCCCTCCCTCCCCTATCACTGTCCCCGGCCCTCAGTGCCACTTAGGGACCACCCCCTCTTCGCTTCCCCCTCCCTATGACCCCCTCCTTTCCGTCATGCTTTTCCCTCCTGTCTTTTCCCTTCTTTGTTCTATGTATGTCCGCCACCCTACATTGTTCCTACATACTCCCCATTCATCACATAGCTGTGCCACTGGCCCAAATCAAATGGTGTTACCACAGTCCCCCATTGATCACACCATAGCACCATTGATCCAAAGCAAATGGTGTTACCACAGTCCCCCATTGATCACACCATAGCACCACTGATCCATGGCAAATGATGTTACCACAGTCCCCCATTGATCACACCATAGCACCACTGATCCAAATCAAATGGTGTTACCACAGTCCCCCATTGATCACACCATAGCACCACTGATCCAAATCAAATGGTGTTACCACAGTCCCCCTTTGATCACACCATAGCACCACTGATCCATGGCAAATGATGTTACCACAGTCCCCCATTGATCACACCATAGCACCACTGATCCAAAGCAAATGATGTTACCACAGTCCCCCTTTGATCACACCATAGCACCACTGATCCATGGCAAATGATGTTACCACAGTCCCCCATTGATCACACCATAGCACCACTGATCCAAATCAAATGGTGTTACCACAGTCCCCCTTTGATCACACCATAGCACCACTGATCCATGGCAAATGATGTTACCACAGTCCCCCATTGATCACACCATAGCACCACTGATCCAAAGCAAATGATGTTACCACAGTCCCCCTTTGATCACACCATAGCACCACTGATCCATGGCAAATGATGTTACCACAGTCCCCCATTGATCACACCATAGCACCACTGATCCAAAGCAAATGATGTTACCACAGTCCCCCATTGATCACACCATAGCACCACTGATCCAAAGCAAATGATGTTACCACAGTCCCCCATTGATCACACCATAGCACCACTGATCCATGGCAAATGATGTTACCACAGTCCCCCATTGATCACACCATAGCACCACTGATCCAAAGCAAATGATGTTACCACAGTCCCCCATTGATCACACCATAGCACCACTGATCCAAAGCAAATGATGTTACCACAGTCCCCCATTGATCACACCATAGCACCACTGATCCATGGCAAATGATGTTACCACAGTCCCCAATTGATCACACCATAGCACCACTGATCCATGGCAAATGATGTTACCACAGTCCCCCATTGATCACACCATAGCACCACTGATCCAAAGCAAATGATGTTACCACAGTCCCCCATTGATCACACCATAGCACCACTGATCCAAAGCAAATGATGTTACCACAGTCCCCATTGATCACACCATAGCACCACTGATCCATGGCAAATGATGTTACCACAGTCCCCCATTGATCACACCATAGCACCACTGATCCATGGCAAATGATGTTACCACAGTCCCCCATTGATCACACCATAGCACCACTGATCCATGGCAAATGATATTACCACAGTCCCCCATTGATCACACCATAGCACCACTGATCCAAAGCAAATGATGTTACCACAGTCCCCCATTGATCACACCATAGCACCACTGATCCAAATCAAATGGTGTTACCACAGTCCCCCATTGATCACACCATAGCACCACTGATCCAAATCAAATGGTGTTACCACAGTCCCCCATTGATCACACCATAGCACCACTGATCCAAAGCAAATGATGTTACTATTGTCCCTTGTTTACCACACCATTGTCCCACTGATCCAAGGCAAATGATGTTACTACTGTCCCTTATTTACTACACCATTGTTCGACTGATCTAAGGCAAATGATGTTATTACATGCCCCTTATTTACCACACCATTGTTCGACTGATCCATGGCAAATGATGTTACTACATGTCCCTTATTTACCACGCCATTGTTCCTCTGACCAAAGCAAATGATATTACTACATGTCCCTTATATACCACGCCATTGTTCCACTGATCCATGGCAAATGATATTACTACATGTCCCTTATATACCACACCATTGTTCCACTGATCCATGGCAAATGATGTTACTACATGTCCCTTATATACCACGCCATTGTTCCACTGATCCATGGCAAATGATGTTACTACATGTCCCTTATATACCACACCATTGTTCCACTGATCCGTGGCAAATGATATTACTACATGTCCCTTATATACCACACCATTGTTCCACTGATCCGTGGCAAATGATATTACTACATGTCCCTTATATACCACACCATTGTTCCACTGATCCATGGCAAATGATGTTACTACATGTCCCTTATATACCACACCATTGTTCCACTGATCCGTGGCAAATGATGTTACTACATGTCCCTTATATACCACACCATTGTTCTACTGATCCATGGCAAATGATGTTACTACATGTCCCTTATATACTACACCATTGTTCCACTGATCCAAGGCAAATGATATTACTACTGTCCCTTATTTACCACACCATTGTTCCACTGATCCAAAGCAAATGATGTTACTACATGTCCCTTATTTACCACACCATTGTTGTTTGGTGTTTAGATGTACAGAGATAATGATATCATGAACGTGGGCTGTTGTTTGTTGTTTAGATGTACAGAGCTATAAATATCATGAACTTAGGATGTTGTTTGTTGTTTAGTTGTACAGAACTGTAAATATCATGAACTTAGGATGTTGTTTGTTGTTTAGGTGTACAGAACTGTAAATATCATGAACGTAGGATGTTGTTTGTTGTTTAGGTGTACAGAACTGTAAATATCATGAACTTAGGATGTTGTTTGTTGTTTAGGTGTACAGAACTGTAAATATCATGAACTTAGGATGTTGTTTGTTGTTTAGGTGTACAGAACTGTAAATATCATGAACTCAAGCTGTGACAAACAACGGACAGAGACACAAAAGACAGCACAAAGATACAAACTGTAACAAACAACGGACAGAGACACAAAAGACAGCACAAAGATACAAACTGTAACAAACAACGGACAGAGACACAAAAGACAGCACAAAGATACAAACTGTAACAAACAACGGACAGAGACACAAAAGACAGCACAAAGATACAAACTGTAACAAACAACGGACAGAGACACAAAAGACAGCACAGAGATACAAACTGTAACAAACAACGGACAGAGACACAAAAGACAGCACAAAGATACAAACTGTAACAAACAACGGACAGAGACACAAAAGACAGCACAAAGATACAAACTGTAACAAACAACGGACAGAGACACAAAAGACAGCACAAAGATACAAACTGTAACAAACAACGGACAGAGACACAAAAGACAGCACGGAGATACAAACTGTAACAAACAACGGACAGAGACACAAAAGACAGCACAAAGATACAAACTGTAACAAACAACGGACAGAGACACAAAAGACAGCACGGAGATACAAACTATGTGACAAACAAGGGATGGAGAGACAAAAGACAGCACAGATGACGAGATCAAGCACAGGAGAAGGTGTTAAAAGTTTTTCTTTATTAAACACTTAACAGCACAGGACAATCAACACACACACACACACACACACACACACACACACACACACACACACACACACACACACACACACACAAAAGAGAGAGAGAGAGAGAGAGAGAGAGAGAGAGAGAGAGAGAGAGGGAGAGAAGGAGGGAGAGAGAGAGGGAGAGAGAACGTACACTTATCGGAACAGACAGGGCAGGTAAAGGGAGGTAACAAAACATAAACGCTGAAAAAGTAAATCTGTCCGCCGCCCCCCCCCCCCCCCCCCCTCACCCCCTTCCCCCCACCCCCCGTCTCACACACACACAAACACACACAGACTGAGATGCGTGCACTGATGTAATATTTAAATGAAATCAAATGTACAAATGAATTAAATAAATAGATAAAATTAAATATTGCAGTAGGTAAATAAAATTACTTAGTATATATCTGAGAAGAAAAAAAAAAGAAAAAACATAATTGAAATGAAAAGAGAACGAAGGAAATTAATACATCGAAGAAATTCATAAAAAAATGAAATTATAAAAAAATGCTTTCATAAAGTATGAAACAACAAATAAAAGCGTATCAAATATAATGCGTGAAATAACAGTAAAAGAAAATAAGGAAGGGGAATAAATGATTAGGCATGTCGACCTTTTCTCACTGTTGAACTGTTAAATGAGTATAAGAATGATCAAAGAAATTAAAAAGAAAATGACAGAAACAAACCAGAATAGAACAAGCAACTAAAGAAGTAACTAATTAAATAAAAGTTCAAGCAAACACACACACACACACACACACACACACACACACACACACACACACACACACACACACACACACACACACACACACACACACACACACACACACACACACGTCACGGGAGATAACGATACGAGGCTGAACATGGTGTCCAGGTGAGTTGACAGGAGAAAAAGGAAGGCAGAATGACCGTGATGGAGGGACGGGCTGAGTTTTCATCATTTTCTCCTTTCTTGTCTCTCTTTAGTTGCACTTTCTGTTCAAATACATCTAAGTGTTCTTCAGGGCGGTTTTAATCCCCTCTCTTAATGTGTCCTGCATTGTTAAGTGTTTAACAAAGAAAGGCGTCCAACACGTTGTCCTGTTCTTCTTGTCCTGTTTTCTCACTGGATTTGGAGTCCAGTGTGTTAACATTGTGAACAGGTGACAGCCGCAAGCATCCACCAATATTGTTGGATTCCGCTAAGGCAGAAATAAGTAAAGTGATAATGATGATGATGATGATGATAGCCATGACAATGACAACAACAATAAGAATAACAATAATACGATGCTGATAATAATAATAATAATAATAATAATAATAATAATAATAATAATAAAATAAAAATAATAATAATAGTAATAATGATAACAATAATAACAATAATAATAATACTAATAATGATACTACTATTACTACTGCTACTGCTACTATTACTACTAACTACTACTACTAAGAATGATGATGATAATGATAATAGTAATAATAATAACAATAATAATAATAATAATAATAATAATAATAATAACAACAACAACAATAATGATAATAATAATAATGAGAAATGTGAAAATGCCAGTTGCGCCGAAAGTAAAGTGCACAGCAATGGATGCATCAGACCCAGCCACCAAGGATAACCCAATCCATGATCCAGAGACTACAGCCACAAAACTCACAGCCACCAAGGATAACCCGATCCATGATCCAGAAACAACGGCCACAACTCACAGCCACCAAGGATAACCCAATGCATGATCCAGAAACAACGGCCACTAAACTCACAGCCACCAAGGATAACCCGATCCATGATCCAGAGACTACAGCCACCAAACTCACAGCCACCAAGGATAACCCAATCCATGATCCAGAGACAACAGCCACTAACCTCACAGCCACCAAGGATAACCCGATCCATGATCCAGAGACAACAGTCACTAAACTCACAGACACCACTCATAATTGACCAACAACATGGAACACACCAGATAACCCAATCCATGATCCAGAGACAACAGCCACTAAACTCACAGCCACCAAGGATAACCCGATCCATGATCCAGAGACAACAGCCAGCAAGGATAAACCCAATCCATGATCCAGAGACAACGGCCATGAAACTCACAGCCACCAAGGATGACCCAATCCATGATCCAGAAACAACAGCCACTAAACTCACAGCCACCAAGGATAACCCAATCCATGATCCAGAAACAACAGCCACTAAACTCACAGCCACCAAGGATAACCCAATCCATGATCCAGAGACAACGGCCACCAAACTCACAGCCACCAAGGATGACCCAATCCATGATCCAGAGACAACGGCCACCAAACTCACAGCCACCAAGTAAGACCCAATCCATGATCCAGAGACAACAGCCACTAAACTCACAACCACCAGGATAACCCAATCCATGATCCAGAGACAACAGCCACTAAACTCACAGCCACCAAGGATAACCCGATCCATGATCCAGAGACAACAGTACTAAACTCACAGCCACCAAGGATAACCCAATCCATGATCCAGAGACAACAGCCACTAAACTCACAGCCACCAAGGATAACCCGATCCATGATCCAGAAACAACAGCCACTAAACTCACAGCCACCAAGGATAACCCGATCCATGATCCAGAGACAACAGCCACTAAACTCACAGCCACCAAGGATAACCCAACCTATGATCCAGAGACAACAGCTACTAAACTCACAGCCACCAAGGATAACCCAACCTATGATCCAGAGACAACAGCCACTAAACTCACAGCCACCAAGGATAACCCGATCCATGATCCAGAGACAACAGCCACTAAACTCACAGCCACCAAGGATAACCCAACCTATGATCCAAAGACAACAGCTACTAAACTCACAGCCACCAAGGATAACCCAACCTATGATCCAGAGACAACAGCTACTAAACTCACAGCCACCAAGGATAACCCAATCCATGATCCAGAGACAACAGCCACTAAACTCACAGACACCACTCATAATTGACTAACAACATGGAACACACCAGAGCTCCAGTACTGAGCTACCTGTTAGGAACATGAATCTAGACCCTGCCATCATGAACCTAGACCCTGCCATCGTGAACCTAGACCCTGCCATCATGAACCTAGACCCTGCCATCATGAACCTAGACCCTGCCACCATGAACCTAGACCCTGCCATCCAACAGATCTTTAACCTGTGCAGCCTTTTGCAGAAAGCATTTCTAACACCGGAGGGAGTTCTGTCACTTCTAAAAGTCTTTAAAGAGGTGATAGAATTCCCTCTGGTGTTGGAAATGCTTTCCGCAAAGGCTGCACAGGTTAGACTTGTCAGTTATCATTTACCCTTAATACATTAGCAATGCACACAACAGATGTGCTCTTGTTCAGAAACTCGGTTATACACAGCACATAATTATATTGAGAGAGAGAGGAGAGAGAGAGAGAGAGAGAGAGAGAGAGAGAGAGAGAGAGAGAGAGAGAGAGAGAGAGAGAGAATGTTGCTTATAGCCCAGCCGACCGCAATGTCATCGCGTTGAAGTCAACTCAAAAGTCATTTTAAAAAAACCCTAAAGCTCATTCACACAACCCTTTAAAGTAACCTAAAAACACACCGGACTTTTCCTTAAAAATCTTTCTTCCGTAAAACCTCAGGTCAGATGAAAAATGTCCATCTCTTTCAGAAATTCAAATATCACATCACGTTTTCATGGAAGCTGCTGTAAAGTGTTTATGTCTCACATCATGCAAGCCCCAACATCATATCATAGTTCACTTTAAAACAACAATCTTGTTCGTATTGTTGAAGTAGCTAGAGCTCATCGTTTAATGGATATGACCGCGAATTAAATGTCGCATTTAATTTAGCCCCCTATTGTGTATTGTATGCTAAAGATTCAATGATTTTCTTGTAATTTGACCTGTGTTATTAGTTAACTCTGCATGATTGCTACCCCAGAAAGGCTTCCTGAAATGTAAGAGTTGAATCACCAATGTGTCAGAGCAATGTCGATCATGTGCCTCACCAAGATATGTAGGTATTAAATGCTGTGATTACATTTCTGCCCTTCTCAGATTGATCCACTATGGTGACAGAACAATTACTAGTCCGCAACTTTGTCTTGTGCTGTAAGTGCTTCTCTCTCTCTCTCTCTCTCTCTCTCTCTCTCTCTCTCTCTCTCCTCTCTCTCTCTCTCTCTCTCTCTCTCTCTCTCTCTCTCTCTCTCTCTCTCTCTCTCTCTCTCTCTGTGTGTGTGTGTGTGTGTGTGTGTGTGTGTGTGTGATGCATAAGGTGTGTAGGCCATGGTGAGAGAAAAAAAATAGTCGGCAAATTAAAGGGAGTGCACTGTGTATTCAGACCAGTACAGTGTGGTTAAGGGGAGTGCACGGTGTATTTAGACAGTATAGTGCGGTAAAGGGGAGTGCACTGTGTATTTGGACCAGTATAATGTGGTAAAGGGGAGTGCACTGTGTATTTAGACAGTACAGTGTGGTAAAGGGGAGTGCACTGTGTATGTAGACCAGTACAGTGTGGCTAAGGGGAGTGCACTGTGTATTCAGACCAGTACAGTGTGGTACAGTGTGGTAAAGGGGAGTGCACTGTGTATTCAGACCAGTACAGTGTGGCTAAGGGGAGTGCACTGTGTATTCAGACCAGTACAGTGTGGTAAAGGGGAGTGCACGGTGTATTTAGACCAGTACAGTGTGGTAAAGGGGAGTGCACAGTGTATTTAGACCAGTACAGTGTGGTAAAGGGGAGTGCACTGTGTATTCAGACCAGTACAGTGTGGTAAAGGAGAGTGCACGGTGTATATGGACCAGTACAGTGTGGTAAAGGGGAGTGCACTGTGTATTCAGACCAGTACAGTGTGGTAAAGGGGAGTGCACAGTGTATTTAGACCAGTACAGTGTGGTAAAGGGGTGTGCACTGTGTATTCAGACCAGTACAGTGTGGTAAAGGAGAGTGCACGGTGTATATGGACCAGTACAGTGTGGTAAAGGGGAGTGCACTGTGTATTTGGACCAGTACAGTGTGGTAAAGGGGAGTGCACTGTGTATTCAGACCAGTACAGTGTGGTAAAGGGGAGTGCACTGTGACCAGTACAATGTGGTAAAGGAGAGTGCACTGTGCATTTGGACCAGTACAATGTGGTAAAGGGGAGTGTACTGTGTATTTAGACAGTACAGTGTGGTAAAGGGGAGTGCACTGTGCATTACGACCAGTACAGTGTGGTGTTTTCTTTCCCTCCTATGCTGGCGATCCGATCCCAGTCCGCAGTGAAGCCAGAATGACGGTTGATTTATCGGAAAGAAGGGAGGAATATCGCGGAATCGTCATAATGATGGCGGTCATTACAGCCACTGAGCAGGTCACGTGGCATGTGTGTGTGATTCTTCACCTCACGTCGGCCATTTTTCTCCTCAGTGTGTTAGCTTCGCGCTGAATCGATAATTAAAGAGCGCTTTTTGTTATGTGAATTCTTCTTCTTCTTTTTTTTTAAACTGAGTGCGTTGCTTCTTTTTGCACGCGCCCACAAGACTTCAGCGTGTACATTAACCACTGGCTAGACTTTAACGTGTACATTAAACACTGGCTAGACTTCAACGTGTACATTTAAGACTGGCTAGACTTCAACGTGTACATTAAACACTGGTTAGACTTCAACGGGTACATTTAACACTGGCTAGACTTCAGCGTGTACATTAAACACTGGCTAGACTTCAACGTGGACATTAAACACTGGCTAGACTTCAACGTGGACATTAAAGACTGGCTAGACTTCAAGTGTACATTAAAGACTGGCTAGACTTCAACGTGTACATTAAACACTGGCTAGACTTCAGCGTATACATTAAACACTGGACTGGCTAGACTTCAACGTGTACATTAAACACTGGCTAGACTTCAACGTGTGCATTAAAGACTGGCTAGACTTCAACGTGGACATGAAACACTGGCTCTGTATTAACGACTGTCATTATCCAAAGCAAGACGGAGCGGAACGCATGGCATGGCAAGGGACACAACTTTTCCCGACCAACGCCGTTCAGCGCTAAAAAGCGCTCTAGTCTAGTGTCTACACTTTTCCTCTCATGTACCTACCTCTTTCGGCTTTACCATCTCACCAGCTAAGTCGATATTAAATGTACAGTCTCATCCGCTCACAACAACCCCTGGAATCATTATTGCCCCCCCCCCCCTCTCCCCCCTCCTTTTTAAAAAAAAAAATTTCTCTCCACTATACATCCGGAAACATGCATGCACTCCGACATACACACTGACAGATGCACGTGGCTAAACAGCGAGATGACAGAATGAAATACGCTACTTTTGTTGCATCTGGAGAGCATACTTGCTTTGCAGTTCAGATAATTCAATCTCAATTTAATCAGTTCATAAACAAATGGAGAGGACTCTTAATTGTGGAAAGGAAGAAGAGAGGAGGGTGATCGTGACTGCCCGCTTGACACACTTACAGATTCCTATGGGTACCCATTTTATATAACCATGGATCATGGCTTATTACCGAAAAGGTTTCTAGATGTACCTTGTTTATAATGCCATAGATCATGGTGTTTCACTTACTGGGTTTCTAGATGTACCCTATTTATGATACCATTGATTTTGACTTAATACTTACTAAGTTTCTATACATATGCCTTCTTAAGAACACCTTGGACATTTGTTTTAAAAAGTCAAACAAACACATAGATGAAAGAAAAAGAAAGACAAATACATATAGCCATGAACTGGCAGAGACAATAAACAAGTTATCAAAATGAGCGTACATATGAACAAGAGATCTGAACATCGTGTGCAATTACATCACATTTTAACTGAGCAGTTTTTTCAGTAAGTTCCAAAGGCTTTTGACATCTGTCGCTGCTCCAAAACACAGTGTTCAATGGAATCTCTCTCACCGTCACACAGCAAACAATGTATTGTAGGACAAATTCCCATAGCATCCAAAACACAGTGTTCAATGGAATCTCTCTCACGGCATCTCAAACACAGTGTTCAATGGAATCTCTCTCACCGTCACACAGCAAACAATGTATTGTAGGAAAAAATTCCCTTTGCATCTCTAACACAGTGTTCAATGGCATCTATCTAACCGTCACACGGCAAACAATACATTGTAGGACAAATTCCCATAGCATTTCAAACACAGTGTTCAATGGAATCTCTCTCACCGTCACACGGCAAACAATGTATTGCAGGACAAATTCCCTTTGCATCTCAAACACAGTGTTCAATGGAATCTCTCTTGAAATCACAAATAAAAAAATATATTGTAGAACCAATTCCCATAGCATCTCAAACACAGTGTTCAGCGGAATCTCTCTCACCGCCACACAGCAAAGAATGTATTGTAGAACAAATTCCCATAGCATCGCACAGCAAACAATATATTGTAGGAAAAAATTCCCATTGCATCACACAGCAGAGAATGTATTGAAGGACAAATTCCCATAGCATCTCAAACTGAGTGTTCAATGGAATCTCTCTCACCGTCACACATCAAACAATGTATTGTAAGACAAATTCCCGTAGCATTTAAAACAACACGTGTAACCAAAATCATGTGGACAGTTCTGGCCTGTAGCCATTTCAATCTGATATAACTGATTTCATGAGTTTTTAAAGGTACCACTTTCGATGGACTGCATTTATGATTTTTTTATGTATGTGATTCTCTTAAATAACAATTAAGGTTGTTACAATCTGTGACAAAAATTAATACGATAGATGAATCCCGTATGTATGCTATGTATCTCTTGTAAATACGTCTTCATGCAAATGGCGCATCCAAGTCACTATTACGAGCATACTAGCGTTGATTTTTTTTTTTTCAAGTTATCAAACATATTCTTGAATTGAAAACACCGGGGCACTAAATCTGACATAATCAGTCTGACCATTCAGGATTGATTCTCAATTCATGATATATAAAAAATTCACCGTTTTCCCCAAAGTAGTGTTTTTGGCGTATTTTCTTGTTTAATCAAAGTTATCGTCTTTTTCCTTTCTCAATCTTTATCTTTTCATTGAAAAAGAACTGGTTCAGAAAGAAGCGTATTTAACTTTTTTTTTTTAGGACTACATGAAATGAATTGCATGCTTTAAGTGTATGCAGTCACAATGAGTTTATGCTTTTACATTTAAATACAGATGCTGATCCATAGTACTCTAGCTGCCATTGCTCTGTATTTTCATTTGATTTGTAGTTTTGTGGTTTTGAAGTTTCGTATCAAGAAAGTTTAAAGCATATATTGTTTCTTACGTAAGGTATATTCAAGCCACATTGTTTCAAAGTTTTAATTGAAAGCTCTCCAATGATTTTTTTATCTTGCTTTCCATCTTATACAAATGAAAAAAAATCAGTGTAGTTTTTTTGTGGATTTTGGAGCAATAAACATGTATGGATTAATTTAGACAAAACCATGGATTTCTGGAATACTGTTGTTCTTTGTGACAAAAATCGAAGTAACATTTTCACTTCTTAAATGTGATTGATTATTTCACATTTTCTTAATACAAATTTTGTCCCCTTATCATACTGCTTGGGTTTCATCATCAGTTTATCTATGCAGTCCGGACTCTCTGCCAGACTGGGAAAGTAATGCATAGTTCTTTTAAAGGAAGGTCTGTCTGTTGTCAGGAAACTGCTCAATGTCAGCAGTGCGAACTCTTTTAATCCATTTTCTCTTTATAACAATAGCTAAAATTTCGTCGCTGATAATAAACAAGTACGGGAAAACTGAATCTCCTTGTCTCTTTCCCCTCTTGATCTGAAATCATCGAGAAATATTTCGATCAGTAATAATGCGTCTGTACTTACTGGGGTCTTCCAAGTGTCCAGTTCACCTCAGCGCAGGGTATGGCCCAGTTGTTTCAGCGTTGCCTGTTGATTCGTATTTCCCATACCATGGATTAGGGCTTTATGATGGCGCGTTACCCTCACAGTCACAGCTTCATGTTTCTAACACCAGGTGGACTGAAAACACGTCATTTCCTCCCTCTCTTCTGCTACACATATGTAACGGTCTGGGTTCTAGCCTTTCCAGACAACAGGCTGAGGTTCGCTAGCAGCTGGCGTAATCTCCATTAGAGTTGGGAGAAGGCAAAGTGATGGCTTGGTTTGGGAAAAAGTGGGTGGAAAGATACAAAGGTCTACAGGAATAGGCTAAGTTGTGTCCCCTGTTATTCCGCTACCACCCTCTTCCCCTTCTCCCCAGCTCTCTCTCTCTGTCTCTCTCTCTCTCTCTCTCTGTCTTTCTCTGTCTGTCTGTCTGTCTGTCTGTCTGTCTGTCTGTCTGTCTGTCTCTCTCTCTCTCTCTCTCTCTCTCTCTCTCTCTCTTTGCGCTTGCGCGCGCGCGCGTATATGTGTGTGTATATCTGTGTGTGTCTGTGTGAGTGCGCGCGCGGACGCGCGGGTTCTTTTACATGAATATGTATCATTACTGTTTTTGTTACAGAACCAATTGATATACTGTCTGATTATAGCATGTAAAGTGTGACAGTGTGTATGTCTTTGTTTCCTTAGTTCTTGTTACAGAACCAATTGATATACTGTCTGATCATAGCATGTAAAGTGTGACAGTGTGTATGGCTTTGTTTCCTTAGTTCTTGTTACAGAACCAATTGATATACTGTCTGATTATAGCATGTAAAGTGTGACAGTTGTATGTCTTTGTTTCCTTAGTTCTTGTTACAGAACCAATTGATATACTGTCTGATTATAGCATGTAAAGTGTGACAGTCTGTATGTCTTTGTTTCCTTAGTTCTTGTTACAGAACCAATTGATATACTGTCTGATTATAGCATGTAAAGTGTGACAGTGTGTATGTCTTTGTTTCCTTAGTTCTTGTTACAGAACCAATTGATATACTGTCTGATCATAGCATGTAAAGTGTGACAGTCTGTATGGCTTTGTTTCCTTAGTTCTTGTTACAGAACCAATTGATATACTGTCTGATTATAGCATGTAAAGTGTGACAGTCTGTATGGCTTTGTTTCCTTAGTTCTTGTTACAGAACCAATTGATATACTGTCTGATTATAGCATGTAAAGTGTGACAGTGTGTATGGCTTTGTTTCCTTAGTTCTTGTTACAGAACCAATTGATATACTGTCTGATTATAGCATGTAAAGTGTGACAGTGTGTATGTCTTTGTTTCCTTAGTTCTTGTTACAGAACCAATTGATATACTGTCTGATTATAGCATGTAAAGTGTGACAGTGTGTATGGCTTTGTTTCCTTAGTTTTTGTTACAGAACCAATTGATATACTGTCTGATTATAGCATGTAAAGTGTGACAGTGTGTATGTCTTTGTTTCCTTAGTTCTTGTTACAGAACCAATTGATATACTGTCTGATCATAGCATGTAAAGTGTGACAGTCTGTATGGCTTTGTTTCCTTAGTTCTTGTTACAGAACCAATTGATATACTGTCTGATTATAGCATGTAAAGTGTGACAGTCTGTATGGCTTTGTTTCCTTAGTTCTTGTTACAGAACCAATTGATATACTGTCTGATTATAGCATGTAAAGTGTGACAGTCTGTATGGCTTTGTTTCCTTAGTTCTTGTTACAGAACCAATTGATATACTGTCTGATCATAGCATGTAAAGTGTGACAGTGTGTATGGCTTTGTTTCCTTAGTTCTTGTTACAGAACCAATTGATATACTGTCTGATTATAGCATGTAAAGTGTGACAGTGTGTATGTCGTTGTTTCCTTAGTTCTTGAGGGGACAAAGGACAGACGGAGCAAATCAAAATGTAGCTTCTCGGTTAACTTTAGGAATAAAGAAAATTAAGCTCTCTCTCTCTCTCTCTCTCTCTCTCTCTCTCTCTCTCTCTCTCTCTCTCTCTCAGACACACACACACACACACACACACACACACATACACACACACACACACACATACACGCACACGCACGCACACACACACACACACACACACACACACACACACACACACACACACACACACACACACACAAAACATTGTTAAATCTTCCGTGTTTATTTTCCAGATAAAGGATATTACGTTCACACCCTTTCATGTGGGGCTTTGGCCTTTCTGAATTAAAAAAAAAAGTTCTGCAAACTCTCTCTCTCTCTCTCTCTCTCTCTCTCTCTCTCTCTCTCTCTCTCTCTCACGCTCCCGCGAATGAGAGGTGAAGGTATTGTGTGTGGACACATTGCTCACCACATTGACTTTTATCCAGTGCCACTCCCGCTCTGCTAGTCCTCCCTCTCCTCCCCCACCCCCACTACTCCACCACCACAACGCCGACACCAGCAGCATCCCCATCAGCATCAGCGTCGACAGCCGATCGGCTGTCGTGGGCTGTGCCTGCCTGCCTGCCCTGTGGAATTGAGCGGCACAGGCTGGCCGGCGTGTTTGCTCTGGCCACTTCCCGCGCTATTTGCTCTGGCGGAAGACACTGGCTTCAGCACGCCGCCCACCAGATGTCGCGGCAGCCATTCCAGCGCACGGCACGCCCTCTGGTGGGCGACGGAACGAGTTCCGGTGGGGAAGTCAAACATGGACCCGGCAGTAATCTGATTAGCTGCTAATCGCCTGCCGCCTCTCCGCCTGTCTGGCCGTCCGCCTGCATCGTTATCATGATGTGGCCTTAATCGTTATCATGATGTGGTCTTAATCGTTATCATGATGTGGCCTTAATTGTTATCATGATGTGGCCGTGGTCGTTATCATGATGTGGCCGTGGTCGTTATCATGATGTGGCCTTAATCGTTATTATTATGTGGCCTTAATCGTTATCATGATGTGGCTTTAATCGTTATTATGATGTGGCCTTAATTGTTATTATGATGTGATTGAATCGTAAACATGATGTGGCCTTAATCATTATCATGATGTGGTTGTATTGTTATCCTGATGTGGCCTGCATCGTTATTATGATATGGTCTGCCTCTGCCATCATCAACGGGCAAAATAAGGAAATAGTTAATGTCAATAACGGGGCACAATAAGGAAATAGTTAATGTCAATAACGGGGCAAAATAAGGAAATAGTTAATGTCAACAACGGGCAAAATAAGGAAATAGTTAATGTCAATAACGGGGTAAAATAAGGAAATAGTTAATGTCAATAACGGGCAAAATAAGGAAATAGTTAATGTCAATAACGGGGTAAAATAAGGAAATAGTTAATGTCAATAACGGGTAAAATCAGGAAATAGTTAATGTCATTAACGGGGTAAAATAAGGAAATAGTTAATGTCAATAACGGGGTAAAATCAGGAAATAGTGAATGTCAATAACGGGGCAAAATAAGGAAATAGTTAATGTCAATAACGGGGTAAAATCAGGAAATAGTTAATGTCAATAACGGGGTAAAATCAGGAAATAGTTAATGTCAATAACGGGGTAAAATAAGGAAATAGTTAATGTCAATAACGGGGCAAAATCAGGAAATAGTTAATGTCAATAACGGGGTAAAATCAGGAAATAGTTAATGTCAATAACGGGGCAAAATCAGGAAATAGTTAATGTCAATAACGGGGTAAAATCAGGAAATAGTTAATGTCAATAACGGGGTAAAATAAGGAAATAGTTAATGTCAACAATGGGTAAAATAAGGAAATAGTTAATGTCAACAATGCGTAAAATAAGGAAATAGGTAATGTCAATAACGGGGCAAAATAAGGAAATAGTTAATGTCAACATCGGGGAAAATAAGGAAATAGTTAATGTCAATAACGGGTAAAATCAGGAAATAGTTAATGTCAACAACGGGGTGAAATAAGGAAATAGTTAATGTCAATAACAGGGTAAAATCAGGAAATAGTTAATGTCAATAACGGGGTAAAATAACGAAATAGTTAATGTCAATAACGGGGTAAAATAAGGAAATAGTTAATGTCAACAACGGATAAAATCAGGAAATAGTTAATGTCAATAACGGGGCAAAATAATGAAATAGTTAATGTCAACAATGGGTAAAATAAGGAAATAGTTAATGTCAACAACGGGTAAAATAAGGAAACTGTTAATGTCAATAACGGGGCAAAATAAGGAAATAGTTAATGTCAATAACGGGCAAAATCAGGAAATAGTTAATGTCAATAACGGGATAAAATAATGAAATAGTTAATGTCAATAACGGGGCAAAATAAGGAAATAGTTAATGTCAATAACGGGGCAAAATCAGGAAATAGTTAATGTCAATTACGGGGTAAAATCAGGAAATAGTTAATGTCAATAACGGGGCAAAATAAGGAAATAGTTAATGTCAATAACGGGGTAAAATCAGGAAATAGTTAATGTCAATAACAGGGCAAAATAAGGAAATAGTTAATGTCAATTACGGGGCAAAATCAGGAAATATTTAATGTCAATTACGGGGTAAAATCAGGAAAATTTTAATGTCAACAACGGTAAAACAAGCAAATAGTGAATGTCAATAACGGGGTAAAGTAAGGAAAAGGTTACTTACTTGTGTCTGCAGAGAAAGCATTTCTGTACATCATCTTCTATTTGAATGCTCAGCGTTGACCTGGCTCTATCATGAGAAAGGTATTGAGATGACTAACTTTGATAATGTCAATACTGTCTTGTGTGGTTCATATGTTGCTGAAATTGCCATGGTTATTTTGCAGTCACAGGTTGCAGAATTTTTTTTTTTTTTTTTTTTTTTTAATGAAGATCAACAATTTTGAGTGTCACTAGGTTATTTCACTTATGTAAGTATGCATACATCAGATGTGGGTTTAAAAGTACTAACGTGGATGATAAGTTAAGTGTGGAGGTGTTTTCTTTCGTTCTTTTTTTTTGAATAAGTGTCTAATATCATCTGGCGATGAAAAGACATTAAATAAACCACTGAACTGAACTGGAAAATGTTACTGTCAACAACGGATAAAACAGGGAAAGTTGATGTCAATAATGGGTGAAATAAAGAAAAGGTTATTGTCAACAACAGATAAAAGAGGGAAAAGTTGATATCAATAACGGGACAAAATTAGGAAAAGGTTATTATCAACGGAGGACGTCCGGGAAAGACCGGAGGACACTGGGAAAGACCAGAACCAAGGGCTTTGTGGGCTGGCTCCCCACTTTGCCTTAAACATGTGGCTACTAAAAATAAAAGGAAAAGATGCTCCCAGGATTCACCGAAAGGGGGAGAGAATGATGAATCCATCGGTGCTCAACCAATCATGACTGCAAATCCCAAACGGACTATGAACATGGACCAAATGGAATATCCATGTGTCTGTGGAAAGCGTTTCGCTACCACCCGTGGCATGAAGATCCACAGAACAAAGATGGGATGTGTGAAGACTCATCTGAATGAGCAGCAGCGCACTGCATCAGCAGATAAGACGTCGGAAGACCAAGGCCAGGATTTAAACCACAGTGCCAAGGACATCCACGCTGTTGGTTCGGATGAGGAATTTGCACAGGCCCTCGATGCCAGGCGCCTGAAACTCAACCTGCCACGAGCAAACGAAACTGAAGATTGGGAGAAACTGGATGCAAAAATCGTCCAAAGACTCGATGCACTGATAGGGAAAAGCACCCTGGAACACAAACTAGCCACATATGGGGACATTGTGTATGCCACATGTAGAGACGCCTATGGAGCAAAACTACCCAAAGAGAAAACACCTCCAAAGAAATCCAGACGCCAAGAAAAGATGGACAAGATCAGGGTCCAAAAGAAAAACCTCAAGATGCAAATGAAGACCGCACTGCCAGCTGAAAAACAAGGCTTGGAAAAACTGTGGAAAGACCTGAAAGAAAAAACACAGTGCCCTCAGCAAAGCGGAATCTGCGAGGAAGAGGAAGAGCAAAAAGAAGAAGACACAAGAGCGCTTCTTCAGAGACCCCTTCCAGTTTGCCAGAACACTGTTTGAGCAGCCAAAATCTGGGACCCTAAGTGTGGACAAAGGAGTTCTTGAGCAGCATCTGAGGAAAACATACTCTGACCCACAGAGCAAAGCACCACTCGACATTCAAGGTCTGGTGTGGCCAACCAACCCTGAGGAACAGTTCAATGGCAAGCCTCCAACGTTGGCGGAAATCAAGAAGGTGGTCGACAAAGCCAGAGCCAAATCATCACCAGGGCCAAACGGAATACCTTACCAGCTTTACAAGAAATGTCCCAAGGTGCTGGAGTGGCTCCACAGGCTGCTGCGATCGGCTTGGAGAAACCAGAAGATCAGCGGCCAGTGGATGACGGCAGATGGTGTGTACATCCCCAAAGAGCAAAACTCAAGTGACATTAGCCAGTTCAGGCCAATATCACTACTGAACGTCGAAGGGAAAATCTTCTTCTCTGTCATGGCAGCAAGGCTGACCAAGTACCTGATGGAAAACAAGTACTTGGATGTGTCAGTCCAGAAAGGTGGCATCCCAGGCGTGGCGGGCTGTGTAGAACACGCCACAATGATCTGGGACGCAATCCAAAAAGCAAAAACAGAAAAGAGAGACCTGGACGTAGTGTGGCTTGATCTGGCAAACGCATATCATATGGATCTGTGCCCCATGAGATGATACAGTTGGCTCTTGAGATGTACCATGTGCCAAAGAACATCCGCGACATGCTCAAGAAGTACTTCAATGGCTTCTCAATGCGGTTCTCTACCAAGGAGTACACAACAGACTGGATCAACTTGGAAGTGGGTATTGCAATGGGCTGTGCAATTTCCCCAATACTGTTCGTGCTGGCAATGGAACTCATCTTGAAAGCAGCAACAAACAACGCGAGACAAACAGACCTTGGCGATGGATACAAGATGCCTCCTCTCAAGGCCTTCATGGATGACACTACAGTGATTTCATCCAGAGAAGACGAGACACGTCATGTGCTGGAGAGGCTGGACGACATAGTTGCCTCATCCAGAATGAAGTTCAAGCCAAAGAAATCACGGAGTCTCTCACTGAGGAAAGGAAAAGTGGCCGGATCTGTGATCTTCAGTGTTGCCAACCAGGCCATTCCAACAGTCACAGAAGAACCAGTCAAGAGCCTTGGAAGATGGTATGATGATACCCTGAAAGACACACAAAGAGCAAAAGAAACCAAGCAGATGGCGGAGGAAGGCTTGGAGACCATTGACCAGTGTGGGCTCCCTGGCAAATACAAGGTCTGGTGTCTGCAGTTCATGCTGATACCAAAGCTGCTATGGCCTCTGATGATATACGACATCTGCACCAGCATAGTGGAGGCAATGGAAGCCAAAATCAACAAGTTCACAAGGAAATGGCTTGGTGTCCCACCCTGTCTGACTGACATAGCGCTGTACTGTCGCCAAGCAAAGCTGAAACTACCCCTGAAATCCATCCTGGAGGAATACAAAGCAGGGAAGATCAGACTTCAAAGCATGCTGGAGGACTCAGGAGACAAGGTGGTAGAAGCAATTAAGCCCCAGCTGAAGACAGGCAGAAAATGGAAAGTTCAAGAGGCGATGGATTCTGCAAAAGAAAGTCTCAAGATCAGAGAAATAACAGGACACACACAGACCAACAGACAGGGACTGGGGGTGACCAAAACTGAATGGTGGTCAAAGGCCAAAGGAAAAGCCAAAAGAGACATGATGATTCAGGAGATGAGAAAAGAAGAAGACCAAAAAAGACTCCAAAAAGCAGTCCAGCAGAGCCAGCAAGGGCAATGGACAACGTGGGAGAATGCACTCCAAAGAAGTCTCACTTGGAATGACATTTGGCACATGGCCCCTCTCAGGATCAGCTTCATTCTCAGATCTGCATATGACCTTCTGCCCTCAAATGCAAACCTGGTGAAGTGGGGGAAAACAGACGATCCTGCATGCCCCCTCTGCCATGAAAAACAAACAGTGGAGCATGTCCTAAGCTCATGTAAAGTAGCCCTGGCTCAAGGAAGGTACACATGGAGGCACAACCAAGTGCTCAAAGAAATTGTACAAGTAGTCTGGGCTAGTACCAACACCACAAAAGGGAAAATCAGGACTCCAAAAGCACCCGCAACATTCTTCACGGCAGGAGGCAGCAAATCATGGCCAAGAACAACAGTGCCACTCGAAACATGCAGGCAGAGTCTGCTGGACGGGGCAGATGACTGGGAGTGCACTGCAGACCTCCCAGAATGGAAGAGTCACCCAGAGATCATCAGCAAGAGTGGCATGAGACCAGACATAGTAGTCCACTCTAAGTCAACCAAGCAGCTGATCATGATCGAGCTCACGGTGCCATATGAGAACAGAATGGAGGCAGCTCAAATCTACAAGACTGAAAAGTATGCTGATCTGGCAAACAGCCTGAGGAGAGAAGGCTATCAGGTCAAAGTCCTCACTGCAGAAATTGGAGCTAGGGGGTTTGTAGGAACGTCTGCATACAGCCTCATGAAACAGCTCTCAGTTGCAGGGAAGGAAAAAACCAGAGCCCTGAAAGCAATGGCAGAAGCGGCAGAGAGGTGTTCAAGCTGGATCTGGTCAAGGAGGAACAAAAGTGAACTTCATAAGGCTTAATTTCCCTACAAATATCAGGTGTCCCTGTGGCTCAGTGGTTAAAGCGCGAGTCATTAAGTGGAAAATGAGCATGTCCAGAGGGTCATGGGTTCGAATCCCAGCCATGGCTCGTCCCAAGATGGGAAAAAAAGGGGCAGCAGAGGGACATCCGGAGTCATGAACCGGGTGTGGCCCAACCCCCCTAGAGTGTCAGGAGATAAGGGCCGAAACACTTGCTTGAAGGGGGCTTCTCTTCTGAGGACTCTCTGCTGCCACGCTCTCCACGAGTTTCTTTCTACTCAACAACGGGTAAAAGAGGGAAAAGTTGATATCAATAACGGGACAAAATTAGGAAAAGGTTATTATCAACAACGGGTAAAAGAGGGAAAAGTTGATATCAATAACGGGACAAAATTAGGAAAAGGTTATTATCAACAACGGGTAAAAGAGGGCAAGGTTCATGTCGCTGTGTCAGGAACTGTGCCCAAGTTCCTGGTGGCTGCTTGTGTTTGTTATGGGAGTGTGTCGGCGTAAAGCATGGATTGCTTGTGCAGACCATCGAAAACAAAGGCAGGATTTTAGAGTCTTGTGCTAACGCTCACCTGTTGAAGAAAACCGTGCAGCATGCATGTATGCTGAGCGGTGAACAGAGAGTTCAGGGAGAATGGTCACCTGTCAGCTAGCTGTATGCTGAGCGGTGACCAGAGAGCTCAGGGAGAATGGTCACCTGTCAGCTAGCTGTATGCTGAGCGGTGAACGGAGAGCTCAGGGAGAATGGTCACATGTCAGCTAGCTCTGGGGCCAGACTACCTCCAATTCAGTAGTGGGGCGACCATTCCCAACCCAGCGGGTCGCTGGTGGCGGATGGCGAAACGGCCTCCAGATATGGAGGTTAACTGTGAATAATCCAGGCTCGCCTGGACGAATAAGCAGCCTCGCACCAACTGGCGGTGTTCTTATCAGGACGGGGTGGGTCAGCAATGACACTGCTGTCCTCTCGAAATGCCCCAGGTGTCCACACGGGAACATCATGGGGTTAAGGGGCGCATTCAAACCTCAAGCCTCCTGAGCTCAGAGGGTAGGTCCCTGGGCCATGAGCTAAGGGTGGGGTAACCCTGACAGAAACCCAGAAGGTTGAAGACAGTGGTACCAGGCCAGAGTGCACCTTCTAACAAACCATGGTACCATGCATAATTCGCCGTTATGTCTACACGACCAGCTCGTTCCACGAATGGTGTTCACCCAGTCATCGAGGTCCCTCCAGCATGGTGCAACGCCGGGCTCCGAGCATCAATGGAGTCCTACCACAGCTACTGGAGGTCCAAGTCCTCCACTGTACGGCGCCAGAGAGCGAGAATGGAGAGCTAATGACCGCACCAAAGTAGACAGCTGTAATGACGAAGCTCTACGGCAATCTGCAAGAGCTGGAGCAAACGGCTGTATTCCCATCAAGGCCCGGACTGACCATATAGACCAAGGCGTTGGCAAAGAAGAAGAAGAAGGTATGTACATTGCAAGGACCGTACAGACCAAGGCGTTGGCAAAGAAGAAGAAGGTGTGTGCATTGCAAGGACCGTACAGACCAAGGCGTTGGCAAAGAAGAAGAAGATGTGTAAACTGCAAGGAATGGGACTATTTTGGGGAGACCACCTGGCGCAAAGACAGGATCACGGGTCAGTGAGAAGACCTGAAATGTGACGTCAGCTAAGGTGAAGATCATGTATTTCAAAATTGTAAATGGGGAGATCTTGTATTTCAAGACTGTGAATGGGAAGATCATATATTTCAAGATTGTGAATGATGTCATCGGTAGAAATCCTAAAACCAAATGAAACGATTGGTGAGGATTGTTCATGTGATCTATTATCAGTTTAATGTAAAATTCTGGTTCAAACTTATCTTACACCTGAAAACGCTCACAGGCAGTATGTAGTGATTTGGAGCTAAATCTTAATTGTGGTGTATAGCCTGCAGTGACCAATGGAGGTAAACTGCAGTGAACTAGAAAGGCATGTTGCAGTGGTATGTAGTATATTTTTGTAAGGTATGTAGGTGTACTGCGGTGACCAATGGAGTTGTAGTCCAGTAACATAATTATAGAGATTTATTCCGGTGACGTGTGGAGGACTGTTGCAGTGACTTATGTGGTATATTTTTGTAAGGTATCTAGGTGTATTGCGGTGACCAATGGAGTTTTATTCCAGTAACATATAGAGGTCTACTACAGTGACTTCTGGAGGTCTGCCTCAGTGACGTAAAGACGTGTACTGCAGTGACGTATGGAGGTCAGTGGCAGTGACGAAAAGAAGTCTACTGCTGTGACGTATTGTGGCTGACTGCAGTGACATGTTTATTATAGGGGTTTATTGCGGTGACGTGCGGAAGTCTACAGCAATGACATATGGAGCTCTTCTGCATTGAGGTACGATGCCTTCTGCGATGAGTTATTGAGGTCTATTGCAGTGACGCTTGGAGCTCTGTTGTATTGACACATAAAGGTCCACTGCAATGACGTATGGAGATGTATTGTAGTGACGCACATAGAGGTCTACTGCAGTGATGTATGGAAGTGTACTACAATGACGTGTGAGGTCTACTGCAACGACGTATGGAAGTTTATGGCAGTGACGTATGAAGGTCTTCTGCTGTGACAAATGGATGTTTATTGCAGTGACGTAGGAAGGTCTACTGCAGTGCATATGGAGGTATTTTGCAGCGACGTATAGAGGTCTATTGCAGCGATGTACGGAGATGTGTTGCAATGATGTACGACGGTCTACCGCAGTGATGTATAGAGGCATTTGCAGTGACGTATGGAAGTATATTGATATATTGCAGTAGCGTGTGCAGGTCCATTGCCGTGACGTATGGAAGTATATTGATATATTGCAGTAGTGTGTGCAGGTCTATTGCAGTGACGTATGGAAGTATATTGGTATATTGCTGTAGCGTGTGCAGGTCTGTTGCAGTGACGTATGGAAGTATATTGGTATATTGCAGTAGTGTGTGCAGGTCTATTGCAGTGACGCATGGAAGTCTACTGCAGTGACATTTGAGGTCTACTCCACGGACACATTACAGTGGTCTACGGCAGTGGTGTATAGAGGTCTACTGCTGTGATGTATGATGGTATATTGCAGTGACGTATGGACGTCTACTGCAGTGACGTAAGAAGGTCTACCGCAATGAAGTTTAAGGTATATAGCAGAACAAACGAACGAACGAACGAACGAACAAACAAACGAAATGTTTATTGAGGGAAAGGAATAATCAGTCAGTGGCTTTTTTTTATCCAGCCCTCAAACAAAGGAAATGCATTCAAATACATGAAAGAATACAGTGAACAGAACTGCATATCAACACATAAACAACAATGAATACGTAACAATTTAGAATGAATAATGCAATTTGCAATTAGAGAGAGAGAGAGAGAGAGAGAGAGAGAGAGAGAGAGAGAGAGAGAGAGAGAGAGAGAGAGAGAGAACCAAAATGGATAGCACGTATTTCCCAGCATCTGGTAGTGAAGACTTAGTCACGTGACTAAGAGACGTATGGAGCATTACAGCAGTGACGTATAGAGATCTACTGCAGTGACAGTTAACGTATAATGCAATGTCATACAGTGGTAGACTACAGTGACGTGTGGGAGTTTACTGTAGTAAGGTATGAAGGTTTACTGCTGTAACGAAGGTCTACTGCTGTGAATTTTGAGGTGTAGTACAGTGACGTATGGTGGTCTACTGCAGTGACGTATGGAAGTTTACTGTAGTGACATGTGGAGGTCTACTGCAGTTACTATGGATATTTACTGCCGTGACATTTGAGATATACTCTAGTGATGTATGGAGTTCTACTACAGTGACGTACGGTGCACATGGTCAACTGCAATGACGTATGAAGTTCTACAGCAGTGAAATTTGAGGTATATAGCAGTGACGTATAGAGATTTATTACAGTGACGTATGGAGGTCTACTGCAGTGGCGTTTGATCGTCTACTACGTGGCACATGTAGGTATACTGCATTAAGTAGGGAGGTCTACCGCAGTAACGTATGGAGGCCTACTGCCGCAACTACAGTGACGTATGAAGTTCTATCGCAGTGAAATTTGAGGTATATATCAGTGACGTATAGAGATTTATTACAGTGACGTATGCAGGTCTACTGCAGTGACATTTGAGGTATTTAGCAGTGACGTATGCAGGTCTACTGCAGTGACATTTGAGGTATATAGCGGTGACGTGTGCAGGTCTACTGCAGTGACATTTGAGCTATATAGCGGTGACGTGTGCAGGTCTACTGCAGTGACATTTGGGGTATATAGTAGTCACGTATGGAGGTCTACTGCAGTGCCATTTGAGGTATAAAGCAGTGACGTTGTAGGGCCACTGCAGTGACGTATGGAGGTCTACCGCAGTGACGTATGGCGGTCCACTGCAGTGACATCTGAGTATATAGCAGTGGCGTATGGTTGTCTACTGCTGTCATATTTGAAGTATTTGGCAGTGACGCATTGAGGTCTACTGCAGTGACGTACAGAGGTCTACTGCAGTGGTGTATGGAGATAAGATGCACTGGCGTATGGAGATTTACTGCAACATCAGCTGGTCGGTCCTGGTCAGATTATGTCCTGCAAACAGTGAACAGCAACTTGAACGAAACGAAAGGTAATAGAACAGCAGCTGTGTGAGTCGTGTGCCGACAAGACCTAACACTGAGGCACAGGACACCGCTCGCTGCTGTTCAGCAGTGCTTATCCCCCTTGGTGAGCCGCTCTCTGCTCTCTCTCTCTCTCTCTCTCTCTCTCTCTCTCTCTCTCTCTCATCTCTCTCTCCTCTCTCTCTCTCTCTCTCTGTCACAGTGAACACAGTGAGGTGAGGCTTCCCTCTGACCCAGACAGGTTTTATCTGTTCCCCGTCCCGACCGCTGTCTATTGATCGGCCACCACAACAGCGTTATACCACTTTGCCAGGTCTGTCTGTCTGTCTGTCTGTCTCTCTCTCTCTCATATATATGCAGTTATATACAACCTTTTGTTTAGAAATTTTCACACAACAACACACACACACGCACACACGCACACACACACACACACACACACACACACACACACACACACACACACACACACACACACACGCACACACGCACACACGCACGCACGCACACACACAACACACACACACACACAGACGGAGAGAGAGAGAGAGAGAGAGAGAGAGAGAGAGAGAGAGAGAGAGACCGACAGACAGACAGACAGACCGACCGACAGACAGACAGACAGACAGTGAGACCGAACGACTGATCGACAGACAGACAGACAGAAGAGACAGAGAATAATTGACCAATTTTCTTTCAGTGTTATGGATTTCTTGAACGCGAACGCCATCATTACCCTTGTCTTTTTTTCTCCTAAGAGCAATAGAGTCCAACTTTGCTTGGTTCTGTCCCTGTTCCCATCTCCAGCAGCCGGTAGTTCTTTAGACAGTTTCAGGCCGGGTCACGGGGAGCTCTGTTGGTTCACAACACCCACAACGTCATCATCAGCAGCAGTGGAATGGTCCGCCCAGCCCTGCAGTGACGTCGTCACTGGCACTCTGCATCACAGCACGGTGCAACGTCATCAGCAGCAGAGAGGTCATCACAGACACTCTTCACAGCACGGCATGACGTCATCATCAACAGTGAGATCATCACAGACACTCTTCGCGGCACGGCATGACGTCATCATCAGCAGTGAGGTCATCACAGACACTCTTCACAGCATGGCACGACGTCATCATCAGCAGTAGAAGGGTCCGTCTAGTCCTGCAGAAGTGACGTCATCACAGGTGCTGTGTAGCTTTCACACCACGGCATGTCCATCTGCTCCACCAGGTGTAAACTACAGAAGTGACGTCATCACAGGTGCTGTGTAGCTTTCACAGCAGCGCATGTCCACCTGGTCCACCAGGTGTAGACTACAGAAGTGACGTCATCACAGGTGCTCTGTAGCTTTCACAGCACGGCATGTCCACCTGCTCCACCAGGTGCAGACTACATAAGTGACGTAATCACAGGTGCTGTGTAGCTTTCACAGCAGTGCATGTCCACCTGCTCCACAGGGTGTAGACTACAGAAGTGACGTCATCACAGGTGTTCTGTAGCTTTCACACCACGGCATGTCCATCTGCTCCACCAGGTGTAGACTACAGAAGTGACGTCATCACAGGTGCTGTGTAGCTTTCACAGCACGGCATGTCCACCTGCTCCACCAGGTGTAGACTACAGAAGTGACGTCATCACAGGTGCTGTGTAGCTTTCACACCACGGCATGTCCATCTGCTCCACCAGGTGTAGACTACAGAAGTGACGTCATCACAGGTGCTGTGTAGCTTTCACAGCACGGCATGTCCACCTGTTCCACCAGGTGTAGACTACAGAACTGACATCATCACAGGTGCTCTGTAGCTTTCACACCACGGCATGTCCATCTCTGCTCCACCAGGTGTAGACTACAGAAGTGACGTCATCACAGGTGCTGTGTAGGTTTCACAACACGGCATGTCCACCTGCTCCACCAGGTGTAGACTACAGAAGTGACGTCATCACAGGTGCTCTTTAGCTTTCACAGCACGGCATGTCCACCTGCTTCACCAGGTGCAGACTACATAAGTGACGTCATCACAGGTGCTGTGTAGCTTTCACAGCACGGCATGTCCACCTGCTCCACCAGGTGCAGACTACAGAAGTGACGTCATCACAGGTCTCTGTAGCTTTCACAGCACGGCATGTCCACCTGCTCCACCAGGTGTCGAAAACAGACTGTCCTCATGGCGCAGAAGCGGGT
The DNA here is from genome assembly GCA_033310375.1 of Conus canariensis. Classification (NCBI taxonomy): domain Eukaryota; kingdom Metazoa; phylum Mollusca; class Gastropoda; order Neogastropoda; family Conidae; genus Conus; species Conus canariensis. Next base: position 101,413,790 of record CM065717.1, on the reverse strand, counting down.
GTTCAGAATATCACTAAGTTGTCTGCTGGTTAGGTGCCATGGTCTTCTGTTCATCGTACACAAGTCACATGAATAATGTGATATTTATTGCACACAAACCACACAAACAATGTGACATGCATTGCCAAAAGCTTTCATGAGAAGCGTGATAATGCGTTGTGAGCAGGTCACATAAACCGTGCAATATACACTGCAAACAGTTTACATAAAGAATGCAACATACACCGCTCACAGGTCACGCAAAATGGTGTGATGTACACAGTACACAGGGCACACTAACCGTTTGATGTACAGTGTAAAGTGATCGCATAAACAATGGGATGTACACTCTAAACTGGTCACATAAACTGTGATATACACTGTGATCAGCTCTCCTTGTGAGTATAATATACACTATAAATACGTCACAAAAAGTTACATGAACATCATCATCATCATCATCATCATCATCATCATCATCATCATCATCATCATCATCGTCATCATCATCATCAACATCATCATCGTCATCGTCATCGTCATCGTCATCGTCATCGTCATCATCATCATCATCATCATCACCATCATCATCGTGTGCAAACACCTCGGCGCTGTAGCAAGTAAAGCATGCAAAGTAAAAAGTAAAGACATTGTAGGAAACTCTGTCAATCAGCTGTTTGTATGAAGAAACAGAACACAGAACTGCCAGAAGTACCATCTACCTTCATACGTCTCAAACCCGCATGCGCATTGGTACAACTCTCTCTCTCTCTCTCCTCTCTCTCTCTCTCTCTCTCTCTCTCTCTCCTCTCTCTTTCACACACACACACACACACACACACACACACACACACACACACACACACACACACACACACACACACAGAGGCTAAGAACAAGCAGTATTGAAAAGATGGGCTTTTAAAGATCGTTTCAAAGCAGATGACTGATCATTGCGGAAAAATCATTCCTCAAGTGGTGCAGCCGAAGAGGAGGCAGTCTGTCCAAAACACTTTTTAATGCGTGGCTTAACAAATACGTCTGGACTCAGCAGATGAAGGAAACTGGCCCCTGAATCTAAACATGTGAAGCAGAGCAGACATGTCTGCCGGGAAGAGTGAGACACAACAGCAGCACAAAGAGTGGAGAGCTTCTATTGCATTCTGAAACGAACCCTGAGAAGACTGGAGGAATGGAGTCCCTCGCTGTCCATTTGTCACTTTGCAGACTTGCCTGACAGCGGAATGCTGCACCCTTTTAAGTTTATCCAGAATACATTGAGCACAGCCAGCAAGGAGCGAATGACAGCAGTCACAATACATTGAGCACAGCCAGCAAGGAGCGAACGGCAGCAGTCAGAATACATTGAGCACAGCCAGCAAGGAGCGAATGACAGCAGTCACGGAGCGAATGACAGCAGTCAGAATACATTGAGCACAGCCAGCAAGGAGCGAACGGCAGCAGTCAGAATACACTGAGCACAGCCAGCAAGGAGCGAACGGCAGCAGTCAGAATACATTGAGCACAGCCAGCAAGGAGCGAATGACAGCAGTCAGAATACATTGAGCACAGCCAGCAAGGAGCGAACGGCAGCAGTCAGAATACATTGAGCACAGCCAGCAAGGAGCGAATGACAGCAGTCACGGAGCGAATGACAGCAGTCAGAATACATTGAGCACAGCCAGCAAGGAGCGAACGGCAGCAGTCAGAATACACTGAGCACAGCCAGCAAGGAGCGAACGGCAGCAGTCAGAATACATTGAGCACAGCCAGCAAGGAACGAACGGCAGCAGTCAGAATACATTGAGCACAGCCAGCAAGGAACGAATGGCAGCAGTCAGAATACATTGAGCACAGCCAGCAAGGAGCGAATGGCAGCAGTCAGAATACATTGAGCACAGCCAGCAAGGAGCGAATGGCAGCAGTCAGAACACACTGAGCACAGCCAGCAAGGAACGAATGGCAGCAGTCAGAATACATTGAGCACAGCCAGCAAGGAGCGAATGGCAGCAGTCAGAATACATTGAGCACAGCCAGCAAGGAACGAATGGCAGCAGTCAGAATACATTGAGCACAGCCAGCAAGGAGCGAATGGCAGCAGTCAGAATACATTGAGCACAGCCAGCAAGGAGCGAATGACAGCAGTCACGGAGCGAACGACAGCAGTCAGAATACATTGAGCACAGCCAGCAAGGAGCGAATGGCAGCAGTCACAATACATTGAGCACAGCCAGCAAGGAACGAATGGCAGCAGTCAGAATACATTGAGCACAGCCAGCAAGGAGCGAATGACAGCAGTCACGGAGCGAATGACAGCAGTCAGAATACATTGAGCACAGCCAGCAAGGAGCGAATGGCAGAAGTCAGAACACACTGAGCACAGCCAGCAAGGGGCGAAAGGCAGCAGTCAGAATACATTGAGCACAGCCAGCAAAGAGCGAACGGCAGCAGTCAGAATACATTGAGCACAGCCAGCAAAGAGCGAACGGCAGCAGTCAGAATACATTGAGCACAGCCAGCAAGGAGCGAACGGCAGCAGTCAGAATACATTGAGCACAGCCAGCAAGGAGCGAATGGCAACAGTCAGAATACATTGAGCACAGCCAGCAAGGAACGAATGGCAGCAGTCAGAATACATTGAGCACAGCCAGCAAGGAGCGAACGGCAGCAGTCAGAATACATTGAGCACAGCCAGCAAAGAGCGAATGACAGCAGTCAAATCTAGACGGTACAAATGCACATACCTGTCTTTTAGGCTCAAGTGAACAGTGCGATCCACACAGTGAAATTGGTCACATAAACAGTGTGACCTATATTGTAAACTATTACAGATACAGTGCGATCTGTACTGTGCACAGACCTATTAAACAGTGTGAGCTATACTGCAAAGAGGTCACATAAAAAGTAACATACCCTGTAAACAGAACACACAAACCATATGATGTACACCGTAAACAAGTCAGACAAGGGATGTGATGGTCACTATGAACAGGCCAAGAGAAGATAACGGATGTGATGGTCACTATGACCGGGCCAAGAGAAGATAACGGATGTGATGGTCAGTATAAACAGGCCAAGAGAAGATAACGGATGTGATGGTCAGTATAGCCAGGCCAAGAGAAGATAACGGATGTGATGGTCAGTATAAACAGGCCAAGAGAAGATAACGGATGTGGTGATCAGTATAAACAGGCCAAGAGAAGATAACGGATGTGATGGTCAGTATAAACAGGCCAAGAGAAGATAACGGATGTGATGGTCAGTATAAACAGGCCAAGAGAAGATAACGGATGTGATGGTCAGTATAGACAGGCCAAGAGAAGATAACGGATGTGATGGTCAGTATAAACAGGCCAAGAGAAGATAACGGATGTGATGGTCAGTATAAACAGGCCAAGAGAAGATAACGGATGTTGTGATCAGTATAAACAGGCCAAGAGAAGATAACGGATGTGATGGTCACTATAAAGAGGCCAAGAGAAGATAACGGATGTGATGGTCAGTATAAACAGGCCAAGAGAAGATAACGGATGTAATGGTCAGTATAGACAGGCCAAGAGAAGATAACGGATGTGATGGTCAGTATAAACAGGCCAAGAGAAGATAACGGATGTGATGGTCACTATAAACAGGCCAAGAGAAGATAACGGATGTGATGGTCTTTATAAACAGGCCAAGAGAAGATAACGGATGTGATGGTCACTATAAAGAGGCCAAGAGAAGATAACGGATGTGATGGTCAGTATAAACAGGCCAAGAGAAGATAACGGATGTGATGGTCAGTATAAACAGGCCAAGAGAAAATAACGGATGTGATGGTCAGTATAAACAGGCCAAGAGAAGAAAACAGATGTGATGGTCACTATGAACAGGTCAAGAGAAGATAACGGATGTGATGGTCACTATAAACAGGCCAAGAGAAGATAACGGATGTGATGGTCAGTATAAACAGGCCAAGAGAAGATAACGGATGTGGTGGTCACTATAAACAGGCCAAGAGAAGATAACGGATGTGATGGTCAGTATGAACAGGCCAAGCGAAGATAACGGATGTAATGGTCAGTATAAACAGGCCAAGAGAAGATAACGGATGTGATGGTCAGTATAAACAGGCCAAGAGAAGATAACGGATGTGATGGTCACTATGAACAGGCCAAGAGAAGATAACGGATGTAATGGTCAGTATAAACAGGCCAAGAGAAGATAACGGATGTTGTGATCAGTATAAACAGGCCAAGAGAAGATAACGGATGTGATGGTCACTATAAAGAGGCCAAGAGAAGATAACGGATGTGATGGTCAGTATAAACAGGCCAAGAGAAGATAACGGATGTAATGGTCAGTATAGACAGGCCAAGAGAAGATAACGGATGTGATGGTCAGTATAAACAGGCCAAGAGAAGATAACGGATGTGATGGTCACTATAAACAGGCCAAGAGAAGATAACGGATGTGATGGTCTTTATAAACAGGCCAAGAGAAGATAACGGATGTGATGGTCACTATAAAGAGGCCAAGAGAAGATAACGGATGTGATGGTCAGTATAAACAGGCCAAGAGAAGATAACGGATGTGATGGTCAGTATAAACAGGCCAAGAGAAAATAACGGATGTGATGGTCATATAAACAGGCCAAGAGAAGAAAACAGATGTGATGGTCACTATGAACAGGTCAAGAGAAGATAACGGATGTGATGGTCACTATAAACAGGCCAAGAGAAGATAACGGATGTGATGGTCAGTATAAACAGGCCAAGAGAAGAAACGGATGTGGGTCACTATAAACAGGCCAAGAGAAGATAACGGATGTGATGGTCAGTATGAACAGGCCAAGCGAAGATAACGGATGTAATGGTCATATAAACAGGCCAAGAGAAGATAACGGATGTGATGGTCAGTATAAACAGGCCAAGAGAAGATAACGGATGTGATGGTCACTATGAACAGGCCAAGAGAAGATAACGGATGTAATGGTCAGTATAAACAGGCCAAGAGAAGATAACGGATGTGATGGTCAGTATAAACAGGCCAAGAGAAGATAACGGATGTGATGGTCAGTACAGACAGGCCAAGAGAACAATGTGATATATACTGTAAACAGGTGGCATAACAGTGATAGACACTGTGGACAGGTCACACACAAAACAGGTCACATCAATATTCTAATATACACTGTCAGCCAATCACCTGAACAGTATGACATACAATGAAACAGGTTACATAAGCATTCTAATATACACTGTCAACCAATCATCTGAACAGTATGATATACAATGGAAACAGGTCACATCAACATTGTAATATACACTGTCAACCAGTCCACCTGAACAGTATGACACACATTGGAAATGCGTTACATAAGATTGTAATATACACTGTCAACCAGTCACCTGAACTGTATGACATACATTGGAAATGCGTTACATAAGCATTGTAATATAACTGTCAACCAATCACCTGAACAGTGTGACATACATTGGAAACAGGTTACATATGTAATGTAATATACACTATCAACCAGTCACCTGAACAGTGTGACATACAATGGAAACAGGTTACATAAGTAATGTAATATACACTATCAAACAGTCACCTGAACAGTGTAACATACATTGGAAACAGGTTACATAAGTATTGCAATATACACTGTCAACCAGTCACCTGAACAGTGTGACATACAATGGAAACAGGTTACATAAGTAATGTAATATACACTATCAACCAGTCACCTGAACAGTATAACATACATTGGAAACAGGTTACATAAGTATTGCAATATACACTGTCAACCAGTCACCTGAACAGTGTGACATAAAATGGAAACAGGTTACATAAGCATGAGACATACATTGGAACAGTGTGATGTACATTGTAAACAGATCACATGACAGTGTGACACACATTGAAACAGGTAACATAAGCATTTTTAATATTGTTAAACAGGTTACATAAAGCAGTGTAGACATACATGGAAATCATGGTGACATATATTGTAAACAGATCACATGGACAGTGTGACATACTGACATACATGAGTAGGTCACCTGAACAGTGCAATCTACACCTGAAAACAAGTCAGATCAACAGTATGATATATACAGTACACAGTTCACTCAAAAGTGTGGCAAGCATTGTAAACATGTTGTACATACATGTCACATAAACAATGTTTAATACACTGTAACAGTTAACGTTAACAGGGCGAAATACGCTGTTCACAGGTCACATAAACAGTGTGACTGACACTGTGCACAGGTGAAATAAGCTATGTAATGTACATTGTAAACAGGTTATAGGATCAGTGTGATAATAAAATATAGAATAATGATATTAATAATATTATAATAAATATAGTCTATAAACGTAACAGGTATAGCATGATATGCACTGTAAAACGCTCATAGAAACGGTGTTATACCCCCTGTAAACAGTTCAGAGAAATAGTGTGATAGATATTGTACATGTGTCTTAGAAACCGTTTCATTTTTACTGTTAACATGTGACATAAACAGTGTTATATGCACCGTAAACAAACGACATAAATGGTGTGATATGCATTGTAGACATGTGACATAGATTTTTTGTTATATACATTGTAAATAGGCTTCAAAGTTGGGTGGTGGAGACCGAAACTAAAAAGCATGAATAGAATTACTGAGCCGTCAAACGAAGGAAGAAAAATAATATGAAGCAGTCACGGTGCGTTTCGACCTGTTGGGTCCTCCTCAGGCAGAACAAACAACATACTAAACAATCGAAGAACAGACGAACAAATAATTTGCCCCCAGATCGAAGGAATGAGTGACTGCTTGTTTGTCCGTTGCTTCCACTGGTTTGAATGTTGTTTGTTCTGCCTGAAGAAGACCCAATGGGTCGAAACGTGTTGCGTCTGTTAATTTGTTTGTTTGTTAGCAGCTCAGTAATTCTTTTTTTTTCTTCAAATAAAGAGGTTACATTAACAGTGTGATATACGTTGAAAAAAGATCACGTTGTGGTGTGTGATCTATAAACCTGATGTGGTGTAGTAATGTTTAAACGTGATGTGATGCATGTGTGAACATGATGTGGTGTGTGATGTGTGAACATGATGTGGTGTGTGATGTGTGAACATGATGTAGTATAGTGATGTGTGAACATGTTGTGGTGTGTGATTTTTGAACCCGATGTGGTGTGTGATGTGTGAACATGACGTGGTGTATATGTATGAACATGAGTTGTGTATGATATATAAAACTGGTGTGATGTGTGATGTGTGAACATGATGTGGTGTATATATATGACCATGTATGATATATAAAACTGGTGTGATGTGTGATGTGTGAACATGATGCGGTCTGTGATATATAAACATGGTATGGTCTGTGATATATAAACATGACGTGGTCTGTGATATATAAACATGACGTGGTGTGTGATATAGAAACATGATGTGGTATGTGATATATAAACATGATATGGTCTGTGATATAGAAACATGATGTGGTATGTGATATATGAACATGATGAATGTAGTTTATGATATAAAAACATGATGTGGTGTGTGATATATGAAAATGATGAATGTAGTTTATGATATAAAAACATGATGTGGTGTGTGATATATGAACATGATGAATGTAGTTTATGATATGAAACATGATGTGGTGTATGATGTGTGAACATGATATGGTGTGTGACATATAAACACGATGTGGTGTGTGATGTTTGGACATGATGTGGTGTATGATGTGTAAACATGATGCGGTGTTGTGATGTGTGAACATGACGTGCACGGGGCTCAGTGGTCTCTGCCAGTGGCTGACTGCCAGAAAACAACAGGATGAGAACCACAGATCCCGTTCCTCTCACCTCCATCACCAGTCCCCCCTCCCCCCCCTCCTGTCCCCACCCCACTCTCTCCGTCACCTCAACCGACGCACGTGCGCACCGTCTGAGTCGCTGACAGGCGGGAGTCCAATGGTCGTTTAGCAGTAGTTGAGAGGGGAAGGTGAGGGTGACAGCGTGAGGGGAGGGGAGGGGGTGTACAAGGAGGATAGAAGGGAGGAGGGGGGGGGCGTCCTCGGGGGTCCCGCGGTCCCTGCACAGTCTGGCAGAGAGGGGGGAGGAGGGGAGAGAGAGAGAGAGAGAGAGGGGGGGGGGACATCAGGCACACGATGGGAGGGGGCAATAAAGAGGGGAGGAAGGCGTCAAGCCAACACAGTAACTCTGACAAATTAGATGATTGTCTCTCCGGCACCCTCATCCTCCCTCCCTGCCCACCCCCTTACGTCCTCCTCTCCCTCCCCTCCCCTCTCCCTGTCCCTGTCTCTGTCTGGCTTCGTCCTCTGTCAGCTCTGTGAGCACAGCACGCTGCAAAATGGAGGAGATGGGGTGGAGGTGGGCGACGGGGGAGGGAGGAAGGGTAGGGGAAGGGCGGTGATGGGTGCAGATGTAGCATAGGTGAAAGGATGCCCTGGCCGTTTTATTAGGGAACATCCATAGCAACAGCAACGTCAATGCTTCTACTTCCACCACGGCCACGATCACTACTGCTAACTACTACTTCTGCTACTACTACTACTGCTACTACTGCTGCTGCTGCTGTTGCTGCTGCTACTTCTACTTATCTTCCTCCTACCACTACAAGTAATGACAATGATGATGATGACGATGATGATGAATGATGATGATGATGATGATGATGATGATGATGATGATGACGATGATGATTCTGAATTTTTGTAAATTCTTATATACGAAGTTAGAGAGATCAATTAATTAAAGCAAAGGCTATGAAATCTATGAAAAGGATACTGATAAATGTACTTTTATTCATGCTACATAGAAGGCTATCGATAATAATTTCTAAAAAGCTGAGTGGCAGGAATGATTTCAACAATATCCAGACGGATTCTGGTGGGTTAGATTATTTTTGACAAGGTAAAAACACGTATACTTATGAAGAAGAGGCTTATAAGAGATCAAATGAGAAAAGTCTATTTTGATGGACCTGAAGACGCTTTACCAGACTTATACAGAGAAGGAACTTTAGTTTCCTAAATCTTAAGGGCAAAAGATTGTTTTTTCTTCGCACGACAGTACCTTGATAACACAAGGTGTTATGAGAAGATGTCCACCTCCCCTCACACATATTTTCAGCGGTGAATTCCATCCATTCTAAGAGGGCCACTACACATCAAAGCCTCAACTCCAGATACCCAATTGTTGCCAGAAAGTTCTTTTTGGCCCTAGCGCTGCCGGGTTTCGAACCCGCACCTCCCGGAGATCCGGGTGCCTGAGTGCCAAGTGGCCCTGTGACCATTGCCTTATCCATTGGGCCATCGAGCCGCCATTGCAGACTGGTACATTTTACTTACATGAAGTTCACTTCTGTTCCTTCTCAAACAGATCTAGTTGGATCCCTTTTCAGCTGCCTCTGCCAATAACCTTAGAGCTCTGGTCCTCTTCATCGCAGAAATCACGAGCTCTTTCATGAGATCACAGACTGATAAACTCCATTGCTCCAAATCCTATGGCGGGGACTTCGCCTTGGTAATCAGATTTCCTCAAACTCCTGCCTTGTCTGGCATACTTCTCAATTTTATGGATGTGAACTTTCTCCATTCTGCTTTCTTGATGCACAATGAGTTAATCAGAATAATGTTTTAATGAAGCCAAGCGGAGTATATGTCAGATCTGATGCCACTATTCCTGATGCCTGATTTAGGTGATTTGACCACTCTGGAAGGTCTGCTGTGCGCTTCTTTTAATGAAGCCGAGCGGAGTATTATGTCAGGCCCTGTGCCACTATTCCTGATGCCTAGGTGATTTGACCATTCTGGAAGGTCTGCTGTGCGCTCCTAATCATCCACTCGTTTGAGAAAATCCTGCTTCCATGCCCTGGATGTCGCAGCTTTTCCAGACAATGATTTGTGCCTCTTCCTGTGTAGATCGTAGCTTTTATTGATAGTAGTAACGTAGCTTTTATTGATAGTACTGACGTTGCTTTTATTGATAGTACTAACCTCATCCTCGATCTCCTTGGTTGTGTCTCCACGTGTGCCTTCCCTGGATTAGCGCTGCTGTGCAGGGAATATGAAGAACAGAGTTATTCCACAGTTTGTTAACCGTAGCAGAGTGGGTCTGCAGAGTCCTCTGATGTCACCCTGTTCACCAGGGTTGTATGCGAGGGCAGGAGACCCTGAGCAGATCTGACGATGAAGTTGATTCTAAGACAGGCCATTTCACAGAGATCCCTCTGTAGAGACCATTTCCTCTGTAGAGACCATTTCCTTTTGGATTCTTTTGACATCTGTACCTTTCTTCAGATCCTGTGTTATCAGTTCTTTCGCTGCTTTCCTTTTGGTCTTTGCCTGAAATGATTTTTCTTTTTTTTTTTTTTTTTTTGTTGCATATCGACGATCATTGGATAATGTTCTGCATTCTGTAGATAATTATCATCATTGCCATTACAAGTGCAATCACGTCAGTGTTATCAGAGATTGGCTGAGCCTCATTTAACAAGTAAGTGTTTTGTCAAGGCTGGCTAATTCATATTTAAATAAGTCGGTGTGTTGTCAAGGCTGGCGAAACTATATTTAAATAAGTCAGTGTATTGTCAAGGCTGGTTTTTATATGTCATTGTATTGTCAAGGCTGGTTAATTCGCATTTTAAACTAGTCAAGGGTTGATGTCAGGGCTGGCTAATCATCCATTTAAACCAGTCATGGGTTAATATTAGGACTTGCTGATCGTCATTTAAACCAGTCAAGGGTTGGTGTCAGAGCTGGCTAATCCCCCATTTAAACCAGTCATGGGTTAATTTTAGGGCTGGCTAATCATCATTTAAACCAGTCAATGGTTGATGTAAGGGCTGGCTAATCCCCCATTTAAACCAGTCATGGGTTAATTTTAGGAGTGGCTGATCGTCATTTAAACCAGTCATGGGTTAATTTTAGGGCTGGCTAATCCCTTTTTAAGCCAGTCAAGGGTTGATGTCAGGGCTGGCTAATCGTCATTTAAACCAATCAAGGGTTGATGTCAGGGCAGGCTAACCGCCATTTAAACCAGTCAAGGGTTGATGTCAGGGCTGGCTAATCGTCATTTAAACCAGTCAAGGGTTGACTTCAGGGCTTGCCGGTCCTCATTTAATCCAAACATACAAGGTCAGGCCCCTGCTGTGGCGGTCGTTTAATCCAGGCAGGGCAGGTCATGGTCCGCAGAGACGGCCGTGTAATCCCACTAACATTCGGTCATAGCTCAACAACCCGCCGCCCGGACCGCCTACCGGAAACACCTCTGTGCACATGCGCCTCAGCGGAGAGGTGGCGACACAGGGCTGGCCGCGCTGTTATCATCAATCTTTTATCAATTAATCAATTTTAAGGCGGCCCCTGCCGATCAATATCAAGTTGTATAGCGGCGCGACCCGTGGCTGTGTCCGCGC